>JAOTQR010079008.1:0-10857 GCA_025774065.1 Solanum ossicruentum
AAATATATATTTGTATTGTTGTCTGGGAAGCTGTTGGGTTTTTCTTGCAGGTGAGGCTAGTTAATAAAATAGAGGAACCTCTGCCGAAATTTCGGTAGATTTCCCAGTGGTTATATTGGTCTCTAGAGTTAATGGTTGTATTAGATGCCTAACCGGCACTAGCCACAGCCCCTGGATTGGGTTGTGACAAGAGGTGCGGAAACCTCTTTGGAAATTGTATTTTTTGAATTTCAAATTTTGATACGGTTGCTCTAAAATCGGGGTTAGGCCTATCTCGCACTTAATTTTTCCCCCTGATCATGAATATGAAGTTAGGTTTTCGATATCACGCACGAATTTGGAGATATATGAAAATTAAGACCATAGGCACTTTCAAGGCACATTCTCAGGCACTTTTTGGGGTCGTTTTAGATGGTTATAAATCTTCCTTGATTGTGGAGGTAAAAAAAAAACAAGATCTTGACCACGCCTTGCTAGAGTTGAAGGCCTTCTCCCAATGGGGAAATGCTGCCCTTAGGTACCAAGGTAGATTGTGTGTGCCAAATATGGATGACTTGAGAGAATTGATCTTGAAGGAGGCCCATAATTCATCCTATTCCATTCACCCCAGTTCTACAAAGATGTATAGAGATTTGAGGGAGGTGTATTGGTGAGGTGTTATGAAGAGGGACATTGCCAAGTTCATATCCGAATGTCACATCCCCACAAGTGAAAGCCGAACATCAAAGGTCGGGTGGCCTAGCCCAAGATATAGAGATTCCTACTTGGAAGTGGGAGGAGATCAACATGAATTTTGTGGTTGGGTTGCCTAAGACTAGGAAACATTTTGACTCTATTTGGGTTGTTGTGGATAGAATGACAAAGTCGGCTCACTTCTTACCGGTTAAAACCACTTATGGTGCCGAAGTTATGCCAAGTTGTATATACATGATTTTGTTAGATTGCATAGAGTGCCCTTTTCTATCATTTTGAATCGTGGTGCTCAATTCACTTCTCACTTTTGGAGGTCCTTCCAAAGAGGTCTTGGTACCAAGATTAAACTTAGCATGACTTTTCATTCTCAAATGGATGGTCAAGCCAAAAGGACTATCCAAACTCTTGAGGATACTCTTAGAGGTTATGTTTTGGAGTTTAAGGGTAGTTGGGATGAGCATCTTCCACTCATTGAGTTTGCTTATAACAATAGCTACCAATCAAGCATTGATATGGCTCCCTTTGAAGCTCATGGTAGGCATTGTAGATCCCCAATGGGGTGATTTGAAGTGGGGGAAATGGCTTTGCTAGGTCCAACTTTGGTCATGGAAACCTTGGAGAAGATTAGGTTGATAAGAGAGAGATTTCAAACAGCCCAAAGTATACAAACGTCCTACTCCAATGTGAGGACAAGAGATCTTGAGTTTAAGGTTGGTGATTGGGTTTACTTGAAAGTCTCACAATAATTTGATCTATGGGGAGGTCCCAGTAGAGATTTTGGATAGACAAGTGAAGAAGTTGAGGAACAAAGATGTAGCTTCCGTCAAGGTCCTTTGAAGGAACCAACAAATTGAAAGTGACATATGGAAAGCCGAGGCGGACATGAAAAACCGATATCTATATCTCTTCCACTCTACTCATGCCGAAAGCACTAATTATAAGTCTCCTATATGATTTCAAGTCTTAAGTTTCAGTTCTAATGTCATTTTGCATGCATTCATGTTTATGGTAACAAGTTTGTGGTGATTTTTGACACTCATGTTGAGACTTTTTGAAAATGATGTTTAAATGCCTTTGTTGCATTCATGTTGGGCTGAAATCTTCATGATTACTTCTCTTATACATGTTTCTTTGACATTCGGGGATGAATGTTCCCAAGGGGGAGATATTGAAATGCCCCAAATTGAACCTCGAAACTACCTATAATCGTAATTTCCATATATCTCAAAATCAGTGCGTGATATCTAAAATCGACTTTATATTCTCGATCAGGAGGAAAAATTGAGTGGGGAATGTGCATAACTGGATTTTTTAGAGGATTCGTAGCAAAAAATAAATTTCACTAATTTACAATATCTAGAGAGCATCTACACACTGGCCGTGAGGTGCCAGGGGCGTGGATCAATGTTAATTTTGTCTTTGCATTGGGTCCAGGTCATGGACCAGATAAATGTTAATTTTTCCTTAATTTTTTTTTGTGTCGGCCCAGGGCATTGGGGTCATAGCCACATGCCTACTTATACGTGTAAACACCTATATTTAGCTATTTTTCAACTCTATATCACTCAAAATCCTTATAAGAACCTCTCCAAGACTCAACCAAATGTCTCTTTAAAATTTCAAGGATTTCAAGCTTATCTTTGGAAGTCAAGGATTCGCTTCAACCCCTAAATTTCCTTCAAGCTCATCTCAAGAAAATCCAAGTTTGAGGTATGTGGGTTTCATCCATTGGATCCTTTCACCCATGGATCCCAATATTCCTTTTTATGAAAATTGCACGTTTTCAAGATGTATCATCTATGGGTATCTCTTATTATAGATTATGATTATAAATTATGTTGGAGTTTTATGAAATGTTGATTGATTATGCATGTCTATCTATTTCAACTTTATACCATGAATTGGTTTTATCTATTGAGGCTAGGCATGTTTTTAGCTATGAAACTATAATCTATTATGAGATTTGATGATGGACTTCAAGGTATCCTATATGAGGGTTTTACTATATGTTGGTGGGTTGATTTGCATTGAGTTTTCTCATATTATTTCACTCTTGAATTGCATGATTTTAAACAAGCACTATGAATCCACCAAGTGTTTTATTAGAATGTCTTGACAAGGATTCTCAAGTTATTGATAATCTATTACATGATTTACAAGTCAAGTGACTTTATGATGATTAAGGGTTTGCATGTATGTATTGAGTTCATGAAAAGTATCTATAATGTTGCTAGTAGACCACATCTTGTTGAGGGGGTGGCATGCCTCATCCACCTTGTTGAGGGGGTGACATGCCTCAATCACCTTGTTGAGTGGGTGACATCCCTCAATCACCTTGTTGAAAGGTGACATACCTCAATCATGTTGTTGAGGGGGTGACATGCCTCAATTACCTTATTGAGTAGTGACATGCCTCAACCACCTTGTTGAGGGGGTGACAGGCCTCAATCACCTTGTTGAGGGGTGATATACCTTAATCACCTTGTTGAGGGGGTGATATGCCTCAATCACCTTACAATGGGGTGACATGCCTTGGATTCCAAGTAGTAGCCCACTTGGTCCATGTCGGTTATGGTCTCTTCCCACACATGTGATACGTACTATGCAGGTTGTGTAATTTACATGCCTGTTTTTACTTCAAGTATTGATCATGTATGCCATATTGGAATTATACTTATTCATTGCTTATGATTATGTATTTTGACTATATTGACTTATGTCTTGTTGCATTGCATCCTACATACTTAGTACATTCAAATGTACTAACGCATACTCTATGCCTACATGATATTTCCATGTAGGGATTGGAGCACCTTTCGATTATCCTCCACGTGGCTAGTTTGGTACTTCGGTAGATAAACTTTGATGAGTTCTCAAGTTCGAGGACACTATCTATGCTACTCTTACTATTTGATATTTCTTTATGTTGAACACCTGTTACTATGAGGGTGTTCTCGGAAAGTGTCTTGGTCTCCACTCCATTCCATATTAGAGGTGTTGTTGGATATTTGATGTACTTATGCTACGAGCTTGACTCTTTTATACTTTTATAAATATCGAGACTTCCCTTAGTCCTACTTCCCTTATTTATATCTTTTGTGTAGTTTATTTTGCTTCTGTGACCAAGGATATGTGATTGATATGTTAAGAGGCTTGTTCAGGGTCCCTTTGGATTCCCATTCGCCGTGTTACGTCTAAGCCCTAAGCTTGGGTCATGATAGCATAGCTCCTTCAACCACTGAAATGAAGATGAAATATATTGCTGAATTCATTCCAATCAAAGAAGACAAGATAGATCCCAAGCTTTAAAAGCTTCGAAAGGATTTGATTGGAGCATCATCTATTAAAAGGGATTTGTCTGCGGTTGAAAGGGAGTTTGATGCTTCAGGAGTTATTGATGAAGTGGTTGATACTGTTGTGAATGATGCTGCAACAACATTCAAAAATTCTTTTTATATTAATGGTGAAGCAGGTGATGGTGATGCTGGTGGTGTTGGTCTAACTGTTGGTGAAAGTGTTGGTGTTTCTGGTATTGGTGGTGGTACTTGATCACGCTCAAACAATGCCTCTCACTTTGAAGATAAAGTGATCATTATCAAATATAAAACCTAACCATAGGTTAGGGTCAAATCCCAAGGGAATACGGGGTTTTGCCGTATTGATTCACCAACAGTCATTTCAAACATTAAGTAACTCTATTCTCAATGAAAAGGGGGGGGGTTGTAATGATTAGTAATTACTAAAACTATACTGATAAAGCGAAGAGACAATCAAATTGGAGAGCAACTTGGAAAATTGTGTTCCCCATGATTCACTAACTCAAACAACCTGGATAACACAAACCTAAATTAGGATATTGCATGCAGGATGGTAACTTAAGTTCTTTCAACCCTTGGGCAAAAGTGAAGGTCAAATTTTACTATGGTGCTTGGTCGGCTACCATAGTGTGCCAACTAACCGTTACCTATTATCCCAGTCAACCTCTCCTTGGTCGAGTTTGGTTGATTAGACGAGAACACATCAATCAAATCTTATCACCCATTTCTTTTTCCTATTCATCAGTTCTTAATCGGGATCATGACACTAGGCGGGGTTTAATGTTGGCCACCATTAAAAAACAAGGAAAATGAAGGAAAATGGATAATACATGCAAATACCCAACTTAAGAAGTGAAAATAATCTGGGTTAGTGAGCTAGCAACTCATGGTTCCCACAACCCCAAGTTTTGGGGGTTTAGCTAGTCATAACTTGGGCAAGAAAACAAACAATAAATGAAACAAACATAGTTGAGAAATTATGCAAGAAGAATGAAGAACAATAAAACCACCTTTGAATTTGGATTCATAAGCTTGAATGATGAAGTTAATCTACAAGTGATTCCAATCTCCAAATTTGAGTCTCAAAATAAAACCCTGATCCTCTAAAATCTAAGTGTTATATCAAGAATTATCAAAAAGCCCTCTGAAAGCTCATTCTAAAACCCTAACATATACTATTTATACTATTTACAAAAAAGGTCCTAAAAATAAATAGAAAATTTGGTTGACAGTTGTTATGACTCGTAGCTATGGCATGTAGGGTGACCTACGAGCCGTAATCAGGCTTTTGTGGTCAGCACTTGGTATTTTGGACTTCACTGCGACGATCCACCTCTATGAGTCATAGTCTGCTATATGACTCGTAGTGCCTTCTTGTAGTCCATCCTTGCATTTCTTGGTCCAATTTTAATCAACATTGTTAATTGCTACGAGGTCCCTTTCTACGAGTCGTAGTTAGGACTATGACCAGTACCTTAAGCCCGTATGGCTGAACTTCAAATTCTCATATTTAGATTACAATCATCCCCTACAACTACGACTCGTAGTGGGTCTCATAGATCCTCAAAATCAACAAAATCTGTAACTTTTCCCAAAATCAGGCCAACTTGTATTTTCTAAAAAAATAAACACAAAAAACACATAAAAAGTCACATTGAGAACATACAAAACCCCTTGTCTTAGGTATCAAATGTACTGTATTTTGGCAGCACATTAGTATTGTTGGTGATGGTGTTGGTGGTGCTATTGGTGGAGACACTAGGGTACTTTCATGTGCTTGTGAATGTAAAAATATTTCGGAACAAATAGTTCAGTTGATTGCCAAGGCGGAGACTCTAGATACACACATCATGACACTAATGTCCAAAAGAAGCATCAAGCCATCTTTGAGAATCTCCGACCCTTATACTCCTATTGGTGTAAAAAGAAGAAAAGTTCAGATTTCTAAGACACTATTAGGTTCCCAAAAAAGCTCCAATAGTAGGGTGGATTGTTGAAAATTATCCTGGGTTGTAGTTATTTTATTGACAGGCAAAGATTACTTTTCTTTTATGTTTTTTTTGAATGGTGGTTTGATGTTGAACTTTTACTTTTCTTTTATGTTTTTTTGAATGTTGGTTTAATGTTGAACTTTTATGTTATTATATATATTTTTAGTTAATCTATATCTATTATAAAGCAGAATAGTGTTGTATGTGGTTAAGCCAAGTGGCAAACTATTGAAAAGCCACTTGGCAATTTTAAGATAATAAAATTAATAAATGTGGTAATAAAATCTTTTAATTAAGAGATTAAAAATAATTGAATTAGCAAATCCATTAAACTTTTAAAAATAAAAGAAGAAAAAAGAAATTATATATAGAAAACGAGGAATATATGAAAATTATTTAAACTATTATGTATATAAATGGTAAAAGTTAGAATACTTCAAATTATATATATATATATTATAAAGGAGAATAGTCTTGCGTGTGGTTAAGCCAAGTGACAAGCTATTGAAAAACCACTTGATAAATTTAAGACAATAAAATTAATAAATGGTAATAAAATCTTTTAATTAAGAGATTAAAAATAATTGAAATAGCAAATACATTAAACTTTTTAAAAATAAAAGAAGAAAAAAGAAAGTATATATAGAAAATGAGGAATATATGAAAATTATTTGAATTATTATGTATATAAATGGTAAAAGTCAGACTATTTCTAATACACACACACTATATTAAAAGTGTGAAGGCCCTTAAAAATACTGTTTGAATTTTTTGCCCTTCATCAAAAGATCTCTCTTTAGACAAAATCTGTTTTTCACTATTTTTCTTCAAATTATCAATTAATTTTATTAAGTTAAAGTAATTAAGTTTTTTCCTTGTTTAAAAGTTTGTATTTGCAGAGGAGTATCCGAATCTAATTAAAATATTTGCCTAATTTATTTAGACAATGTTTCTTAGTATAGAAAAATAATGTAGTAAGAGTCTTATTATGCAACAATAAAAAAGGTAAAATAGAAACCTTCTTTTAGTCAAGTTTCATATTTTTATTGATTATTTTGGTAGATAGAAAATAAAAAAATATCAAAATTGAAGAAAAAGTTCTGTATGTTATATCTATACTATATTAAAAACGTGAAGGTCCTCAATAATATTGTTTGAACTTTTTATCCTTCATTAAAAGGCTCTCACTTTAGACAAAATCGTCTTTTCACTATCTTTTATTTATTTAGTTTGAAAAATCACTTTTGGATTAAAATTTCATTATATTTAAAATTCACTTTTGATTTAATACTATTCTACATAAAAGATTAACAAAAATTTTAATTATCAAATATTTTGTTAATAAATGTATGTAATATAACAAATTTAAAAAGAAAATATTCAGTAAAATTATGTTGGAAACATTAAACTAGTCCTTTTATACTTAGGGATCTTTTGTTACATTAAATTTTAGTCAATTAATTATTTAACTTCGGTCATGACTGAAGGCTAGGGCCTGGACGTGACATGGCAAATGGGGAACCCGGAGGAACCCCAATCAAATCTCTTAACTTGTCATTTCACATCATTGATCGCGGAATCATATAAAAGACATAAAATAAGCATGAGGGGCAAAGGGACTAAGGGATTTCTTGCAAAACATCATCAATGAGAGACAAGGAGTCATATCTCATACCATAGATACATAACTTGTCCAACAAACACCTCTAAATACATAGATAGAACAGGGGCCAAGACAAAGTAACCGGGCTCACCCTCATAGTCAAAATAGATCATAAAATAGATTGTCTCAATACAAAGAAAGAGAAAAACATAGACCAAGGACCCCGAAATGGAGAACTCACCAACTAGCTTGGAATAGCACCGACTAGCCATGTGGAGGAGGAGGATGGTCAGCTTGGGCTCTGATTCCTACATGGTTATATCATGCAGGCAAGAGTATGCATTAGTACGTTTGAATGTACTAAGTATGTGGGATGCAATGCAACATGAGATAAGCTTCATAATCAACATGCATAACAATAGACAATGGAAATGATATAGCAATATGACATGTATGATCAATGCATAAGCAAAACATGCTTAGTAATTCATTCTCATATAGGATATCACTAGTGAATAATAGACTAAGCTAGATTCCAACCTTGGTTGGTTGATGATGGTCACACCCCATCATCCTAGGTGGTGTGGTACAAACCCCTCATAAAAGTTGATGATGGTCACACCCCATCATCCAAGGTGGTGAAGTACAAGCCCTTCACATGGTTGATGAATACAAACCCCCATTTCGATTGATGAGTACGAACCCTCACCTCGGTTGATGAATACAAACCCCTACCTCGGCTAATGAGTACAAACCCCCAGCTCAGTTGATGAGTACAAACCCTACCTCGGTTGATGAGTACAAACCCCCCACCTCGGTTGATTATGGTCTAATGCAAAACTTTATGTTGGATTCATCATATACATAAGCTCATTTCATCATCATATAGTCAATCATATCATATCCCATACTTTGGACCTTTATTTCCACAAGAAACCCAAGCCGGACATTTTATCAAGAACTTAAGGAGTGTGTAATGGGAATAAAAAACCATGCAATTTAGAGATGAAATCATGCAAAAAAATCTATTGTAAAACCATCAATCAACACCTTACAACACCCCTAAGACATTCACATCAAAACCCCTCATCAAATCCAACATTAAATCCATGTTTTAGAGCTCAAAACATGCTAAAACAATCATACTTTCATGAACAAAAATCACTGTGCAGTAAATTTCTCAATCTACAAGACTCAACTGTAAAATCCACTTTAAGTCATTCAATATTAGTAAAAAAGGAGGCTTAGGCACCATGGGTGAAAGGATCCAATAGTTCAACACCACATACTTTAGCTTTGGAGAAGCTTTTGGTGAAGATTGAAGACGGAGACCTGAAGCTTGAAGAAAATCCTTAGTTCCGAATGAGGGTTTTGGGACTTGAATTTTGGAGTGAAAATATGGTTAAATATTTTGGGGAGTATTGGGAAATGTTTTGGATGATATAAGGGTGAAATTTCGGTAAGTATAGATAAAAAGACGTTTGGAAAAACTTGGGCCCTACACTTTGAATATTTGGACCGGACAGGAAAAACACTGCCAGGGAAAATACACCTCTCGCGTCGTGAAGAGGAAGTTGAGGTAAAATTGTACATAGGCGCGTATTGCTCTCTTGGAATCGTCACTTAAAAATTTATAATTGCTAATTTTTCATTTTTAAATCGGGGTTACACCCCTTTTTTAATCTAATTTTGACCCCTGATCACAAATATGAAGTTAGATTTTTGAAATAATAAATGAATTTTAAGATAAATGGAAATTAAAATTCCTGCCATTCTGAGGCACATTTTTGGGCTCTTTTTGGGGTCGTTTCAATATAGCCCTTGGAAATGTTCGTCTTCGAATTTAAAAGAGACATATAAGAAAGAGTGATCATGAATAAATCAGCCCCAATAAGAATGCATCATAATATGTAAAACACCATTTTCAAAATCTCAACATAAGTGTAAAATTATCATAAGTTTACCAACTTAAACATGAATGCATATGAATGACATAGGGGCTGAAATGTAATACATGAAATCACATATGGGACTTAGGTTTAGTACCTTAGGCTTGAGTGGAGTGGAAAAGATAAGGATACCACTTTTTCATGTCCGCTTCAGCCTCCCATGTAGTACTTTTAACTTATTGGTTCCTCCAAAGGACCTTAACAGGTGCCACCCCTTTGTTCCTCAATCTCTTCACTTGCCTATCCAATATCTGAACTAGAACCTCCTCATAAGTCAAGTTATCCTCAACAACACCCACAACATCAAGAGGCATAATGGCATTAGGATTACCAACACACTTTCTCAATATAGAAACATGGAATGCCGGATGAACCAAATTCATCTGACTAGGCAACTTCAACTCATAAGCTACATTGCCAAGCCTCTTTATCACCTCATAAGGACCAAACATACCAAGGACTTAACTTCCCCTTTTTACCAAAATGGACCACACCTTTCATTGGATAAACTTTCAAATAGACCCAATCACCTATTTGAAATTCTAGGTCTCTTCTTCTTATATTGGCATAGGATGTTTGTCGACTTTATCCTGTCCTCAACCTTTCCTAATCATCCTAACCTTCTCAAGAGAATACATAACCAGATCTGGCCCCAATAAAGCCATCTCTCCAACCTCAAACCATCCCACCGGTGATCTACGTCTCCCATAAAGAGCCTCAAAAAGAGTCATACTGATGCTATTAGAACCCGTAAGTTAAAACCCGTAAGTCCTTAATTGGTTCAATTTGGTAAAGTTTGGGACCAAATGTAAATTTTCTTTGAAGTGTAGTCCTTAAGAATTAAAGTTGTAGTGGGGCCATATGTGTGGCTTATTTTGATTGGTCAAGGGGGAGATGTTGTGTCTTTATATACATGTGTGTATATCTCTTGCCAAGAAGAGTTTTACACTTAGAAAAAAAAACAACATCAACAACCAGAGAGAGAGAGAGCGCCTCGGGTTACTGTACCAGAAAGAAAAACATTCAATTTTTTTCAAGTTTTCGATTATTTGACGCTTCAAGCTTGGTATATTGGATCCCCTAAGTGGCGTGAAGGCATTAGTTGGTCAAGAAAATACTTGATTTGATGGCTACGAAGATTTGGGTCTAGTAAGGAGCTTGAAAGGTATGTTAATTTTTAGTTTCAATTATGTGAATTAGAGATTGTGGGGGTGTTAGGGATGTGTGAAATTGAAGGTAAAACATGAAAATAGGGTTGGTTGTTAGTTGAATTGTGAATTTCGAATTTGGGGTTTGAATTGGGG
>JAOTQR010079009.1:0-10856 GCA_025774065.1 Solanum ossicruentum
TATATACATACATGCTTTCAAAAGGGGGAATAAGTCTTTTTAAATCTTCAACATGCATACTTAGGCTTAAAAGACAAACATACATCATAATCCTGCATACTTGGATTAAAGAGCCAAATCTACTTCATGTCATACTTTCATGCATAGAAATAGCACATTCATACTTGCACATACTGGTGTAAACACCCATAATTTCTTAAAGAGCCATATCATAGACATTATGTGATCTCATGTCATGTCATAACCATACTTCCCTTAAAAGTCATATTTATCAACATAATTAGGTCTTGATTGATGTACTATCAAAATACAACACATTTGAGGCCTAAAACATGGGATTTTGCATTTCTTAATGTGACTTTTTATGGTTTTATTGTGTTTTTGTATTATTTTTGCAGAAAATACAGGTTCGCTTGATTTTGTAGAAAGTTATAAATTTTGTTGATATTTAGGACATACAAGCCACACTATGAGCCGTAGCCCAAGCTACGAGTCGTAGTATGACTTTCGTAGCAATTTTTCAGTGTTTAAATGCAGAATGTGATTCTTCGAAGGTCAGCTATCTGAGGCCCAACTATGAGTCATATGTCTCACTACAACTCGTAAGAGAGGCCTTCATCGCCATTTCCAGTGTTACTGAAAATTGGATAAAGAAATGCAAGCATAGACTACGAGAAGGCACTATGAGTTATAGATTAGACTATGACTAATAGTATGAATCATAGCAGTAAAGTTCAAAATACCAAGTACTGACAATGAAAGCCCGATTACGACTCGTATGTCACCCTATGAGTTGTACCTACGAGCCATAGTAACTATCGATAAGATTTTCTAATTTATCTTAAGTACCTTTTTGTAAATAGTATAAACAGTATATGTTAGGGTTTTTAGAAGAGGATAATAAGATTTTAGAACACAGAGAATATTTTGTAGAGAGAATCTTTAGATTTTAGAGTAGAAAATTAGGGTTCTACTTTGAAGACCCAACTTGGGGATTGGAATCACTTGTAAATCAACTTCATCATTCAAGCTTGTGAATCCAAATTCAAGGTGGTTTATTGTTCTTTAATTTCCTTGGATAATTTCTCACTATGTTTGTTTCGATGTTCGTGTTCTTGCCTAAGCTATGAGTAGCTAAATCCCCACAACTTGGGTTTGTGGGAACCATGAGTAGTTAGCTTGAATAACTCAGATTATTTGCATTTCTTAAGTTGGGTATTTGCATGTATCATCCATTTTCCTTCATTTTTCTTGTTGTTTGGTGGTGGCCAACACCCGCCTAGTGCCATGATCCCAACCTAGGTAGTGATGAATAGGAAAAGGAAATGAGATAATAGGATTTGATTTAGATGTTTTCATCTAATCAACCAAACCCGGCCAAGTAAAGGTTAGGTAACATTAGTTTGGTACACTATGGTTGCCGGCCAAACGCATAGTGAATTTTGACCTTCGTCTTCAGAAGAGGGTTGGGAGAACCTAAATTACCATCCTGCATGTAATGTCCTGACTGAAGTTATGTTATCCCGGGTATTTAAGTTAGTGTTTTATGGGGAACTTAATTCCCAAGTTGCTCCCCGAATCGACTGTCTTTTCATTTTACTAGTATAGTTTTTAGTTAATTCAAACCAATTGCAAAACCCTCCCATTCTAGAGAATAGAGTTGATTGATGCTTGAAATGATTTTTGGTGAATCAAGGTGGAAAAACAACATATTCCCTGTGGATTCGACCCTAGTCTTTGGTTAGGTTTTATACTTGATAGCAACTGCTTTACTATTGGAGCGTAAACATCAAATTAATGGTGCCATTGTCGGGGAATACGACTAGGTTATGACTTGATTTCACCAGTAGTTAATTCAAGTGTTAATTTCTATATTCTCTTGTTTTTCACTTTTGCTTTTCATTTTAGTTAGTTCTTTTTGTATAGGAATATTGTAGTTGTATCATTTTTGCTTCAGCCAATACTAAATATCTAGCAAGACATCAAGCAATGGCCAGAGAACAACTCATCATCACAAGTGATCTACTTCAATCATTACAAAGAAGTGTTCTGTTCTATGGTCAGCTATCTGTAGACCCTCACTCCCATTTACAAAAATTTGCAAAATATGTAGAGAGGTTTTGGAATACGACATCTAGCTATGGACGTCGTAGCTCTTCAGATCTTCCCAATGACTCTTAGATATGATGCGGCAAAGTGGTAGTTTATGCTTCCCAAAGATGTGTGCATTAACTGGGGGAGGTGCAAAGAGTTGCCTTAACTAGTTTCTATGATAATTCTGACAAGCACCAACTGCAAGATCAAATCGTTGGCTTACAACGAGTCCCAGGTGATTCGTTAAGTGTAACATGGGAAAGGTATAAAGCCTGGTTGGAGAGGACTCAAAATCATGGTTTCTCAGATGATGTATTAGTGGCAAGTTTCTATCAAGTACTAGATTCTTAACAACAGGCTCAGGCAAATGCTTTATTGAGAGGAGATTGTCGGTCATTTTTTAAAAAGCCATTTGCTATGGTCGCTGAATATATGGAAATTTTTTGTTGTTGTTTATGTAGTGTACCAGCCACTTCATGAGCACCTAGCTACCTAAACTAGTACATCGGGGGATAACTCTGGCCAAGAAGGTAAGAATAGTGCAAACCTTTGGTTCAAGTTACCGCATTAATAATGCACTACTGATGAATCTTATAAGGTTGAGAGTATGTTTGAAAAGTTTATCAAGAGAATAGATACAAAGGATGATATGTTGTGAGAAATAAAGTTTTATATCATCAAGGTGAATTACAAAGTAGACCAACAGGCAGTGGCAATTTAACGACTTGATGACGATTTCAAGCATGTTTCTGCACAGCTAGAACATATTCAAAATTACAGGAGAAAAGATCTTAGAATTGTTGATAAGGACTCATCAAGTTTTAGGAAGTCTAAGTACTCAAGATAACTAAGTTGTACCACGTCGTTAAATAAGGCGCTTCTTTGGAGGCAATCCAAGTGCTTTCCATGCTTTTGCTTATCTTGAGTTTATTCTTGTGGTGTGGAATTTTTAGGTAGTGGTGTGATTGTGGTTTGATTTTCTTTTTTAAGACATTGAATCAGTTGTATGTTTGATTAATAGTGTATTTTGAGGTCCAGGTTTTCAAGTATTGAACAAGTGCAGAAAGTTTGCAGAAAATGGCATTAGAAGTAGCCTCTATGACCAGGCCTACAAGCCGCAGTGTACACTGTGACTCGTAGTCATGCCTCGTAAAGGTTAACAGCGATGATTAAAGTTGGCACTCCCACTACAAGCAAACTTTACGACTTGTAGTCCAAACTACAAGTCATAAATGGGGTTCGTAGTGCTCAAGTACGTTTCTAAAAATTTTCTAAGTGTTGAGTAGTCTACGAGATCAAGACCTAGGGGTCGTAGTTAGGTCTACGACCCGTAGTCGATGTTTCGTAGACCAAAATCGAGGATTTTTAAAGTCGGCCCAATTGGGTATTTTAAAGGTCAAAATCAGATTTTGACCCTAAAACTCCCCATTAAAACCATAAATCTTCCCAAAACCTTTCACAAAATCTTTTCCCCCATTTTTTGATCACTCTCCCCATTTTTTGTCCATCCACGTCAGTTTTTAGGCAAGTTTATAACTCTAGGATCTTCTTGGGCTCCTTTTTTCTCGGTTTATTCACTACAATTCTCACACATACAGTATATATTTTGGTTTACTTTAATCCTAAACTTTAATATATAATATGGATGGATTATTTTTTTGTGTTAGGATCAAGTTTACCATTATTCATTGCCATTGGTGTGTAAATTAATATATAGTAGAGATTAGGGTTAGTTTGATTGAAAGTGAGTGGAAATTGCCCTTATGGCTTGGTTTTGATGATCATGCTTTGCTATATGTGTTGATTAAATGTATGAAATGGGTTTGTGAAGGTTGGTTGATTGACTAAATCATGATAGCATGAATTTGTGTATTGGGTATATTGCTCATGTTGAAAATGGTGGTTTGAGTGAATTCTTGATGTGCTTGTAAACCCAATTCCCTAAAAATTCGTGCATGAGTTGAGTGATCATGTTGTATGCTTTGGAGGTGATGATATGAGCATTCTTGAATGTGCTGGGGGGAATAAAATTTGATTGTGTATTGTTCGGTGTGATTTTGGTTAGTTTTTTTATTTGAATATCATGATTAGGGTTCATATCATGTTGTACTTGATGTGTAGATTGCAAAATTGCTTTGATGCTATTTAAATTATTGATTTGTTGTAGTTTGAAGTCTGTGTGGTGATTTTACAGGCACTTCAAGTACCTGTGTTTCTCTGCTATGAGGGCCTCCTACAACTCGTAGAAGGACCTAAGGGCTGTAGTTGCCCCTCGTAGGGAATAACAACGACCCAAGGATCCTTAACACTTATCATACAGACCTATGTATGGGTCTTAGTGTCCAAAACGAACTGCAGTGTGGTCTTGTGAGCCTACACCTGTGTTAAAATTTGTTACTGAAAATTGGTACGAGGCCATTCTACGACCCGGAGCCACGGCTATGAGTTGTACCTGTGCCTTGTACCTGCTTCTAGTATCACTTTTTGTTAGGAACTTGTGGACTACGAGGCCACAGTATGACTTATAGTCTCAACTACGAGTCATACCAAGGCCTCTTACCTACAACCTGCAACTAATGTTGTGTTGATTTTGTTGAGTGTTTTCCTTTTGCTTTTGTTTCTTTCTGTGCTTTTGTTTGTTTTTGTTGTTTCTCTGGATAGTTTGGGGCTATTATGGGTTTATGATGATGATTTTAGGTACAATGTCCCAAAAAATAGAAATACTGCTATCAAGGCCTTCAACGGAAGGCTTATTGACAAAGACTCTAACAACGAGCACTCCGATGGGTCATATGAAGAACCCAATGTCAAGATCGACCTTGAGGCACAAGTGCCCCAGACTAGAGCTTGGACTGCTCAGATCCCAATGCATTGAGTGTACCTCCCAGTCTAACGAGGGGAGAAGCGAAGACTGGTCTAAGTCCGATGATATGCCCAAAAATGGAGGAGCAGTCCAGTCCTCGGTTGCCCCATCTATCTCTGATACTAATCTTCAGCATCATCGATGGGTGATCGAGGGCATTAAAGTCATATACAGATAGTGGCTGGAGTTGAAGGGGAAAGGGAAGCCCTGGTGACTATTCTATGAGGAGCCTCGACTAGTTGATTCTGGCCTAAGTCCTGTCCCAACATTAGAGGCCAAGATAGACCAACATGGGCTCTAGTGGCTGATAGAAAAGCTAGGTAAGTACACCCCACTTCTGGTAGGGAGTTCTTCAGTGCTTATGCTGCTACTATTCTGCGGGATCTTCTGACAGGGCACAAGGCTCTTGAGCAACCTAGGTTGACAGATGTTTTAGTTCAAGGTAGGTGGTTGACATATCAGAGAAAATAATCTGTTCGGTATAGTTTGGGCCCTCCTACATTGCACCATGTTCCATAGCCGAGTACGACAACCAGATAGATAAGATAAGGTGGGCTATGATTACGAAGAATGTTAATCAGAAGACTGAGCTTCTGAGATGGGTAGCCAGCTAGATCGCTGAGAGTGGCCCCTAGCCTACATAGGTCATTACACACATAGAGCCTATCATGAAATCATCTTTCTCTTTCCATGCCAAATTTTTGTGGGCCATCATCCGAGCTCGCATCCGACCCACCTTTACAGATAATGTAATTACATTGCACCGAGTGATTCTACTAGCCAGCATCCTAGCTGGCTATGACATTGACTGGGTCTGCCTACTTTCTGAGCAGATCTACGAGTCAGCACTCCGGAGGAATACCTGCATGCCTTTTCCAGTATTGATACACAAGCTGTTCATGGAGGCCAGGGTGAGAGTCTCTTTGCATCTAGATCCACATGTCGAGGCCTTCCACACCATGGATCCTAGCCTGATCAAGGCTAATGAGAGCCCGATGGCGCTCCAGCAGGAAGTACCTCTTCCTATGCCAGTACCTTTGCTCTGAGCCACCTGGAGAGGGTTTGACTCCAGCTTCCACTACTACCCGAGCTATACTAGAGCAGCCTACAATAGCCGACAGTGAGATCGGCTGTTTATCCTTCATGCTGACTTTCTTATTATGTGTGCTACTACTTTTCAGGCTATGGTTCGTAGGTTATCCAAGATAGAGGCCCAGCTAGCTTAGTTGATGCAGCAGATCAAGCCCTGGGTCCGGCAGACAATGCAGACATCGGAGGATAGATACAAGGCATTCACCACTTTAGTTATTGATTAGAGGATTGCTACAATGGATGCCCGAGTCGATGCCTTCGAGGCCAGAGTTTAGAAGAGACTTGATGGGACCCAGTCTGCAAAAATGTCTGCCTTTCAGCAGGAGTTGGCAAAGTTTAAGGCCAACTTGATTGCATTACTAACAGCCCCAATCACAACTCCGGAGTAGGCACCTGTAGATGATGACCTTATTGATCTATTTGCTTTAGAGGATCCATCGCGTGCTCCTGTGAAGAGGCGTATAGAGGGGACTGATGCAAAGGAGGGGAATAAGTTGCATAGGACCTCCAAGGAGGATAAGGAGTTAGAGGAGACGATCACTAGATATGCTGCATGGACAACTGATGTGTTGTCAAATTACAGCATATTTGATTCCTAAAACAAAGGATTTTGTGAGTTCTTAAAGCAACTTTTTACTGTTTTGATGTGTTTTTGTGTTAATCTTGCAAAAAGTTTAGGTTGGCATGATTTTGAAGAAAAGTTGAAGATTTTGCTGAAGCATAGGCCGTACGAGCCCACCTATGAGTCATAGCTCACACTACGAGTCGTAGGTTGTGTCATTATAGGAATCAGAGACCAAAAATTAGAAATCTGTCAAGTGAAGGTCACTCCTACAAGCCTAGCCCACGAGTCGTAAGACACTCTATGACTCGTACAGGTGGACTCATAGCGAGAATCAGAGAGCCAAAATGTTGGACCAAAAACTGAAGACCAAGACTACGAGATCAACATACAAGTTGTAGCCCAAGCAATGACTTGTACCTATGGTCATACCAGTTCAGTCCAAGATGCCAAGATCCTGATACGAGACCCCTACTATGACTCATAGGCCATCTGAGGAGTCATAACTGCAAAATTTATCAAATGCCAGCTGTCTTTTCTGCATAAATTTTAGGGTTGTTTTGTACACACTACAAAATAGTTTAAGTTAGGTTATTTTGAGGAGTTTGAATAGTAGATATCTCTGAAGATAATTTTGAAGCTTTTCTTAGGTTAATAGTTTATTGTGTTCTTTTTTTAAAGACTCATTCTGGGAAATTGCAAATCTTGGCTTGTACTCATTGTTGATCAATCAAGCTTGTGGGTTTGCAACTTGTGGTTCCTATCTCCTTCATTGTTATTGATGAAACTCTCAACTATGTCTCTTATTTGCATTTTTGTGTGTTTTGCTTTAGCCATGAGTAGCTAAGAACCCACAACTTGGGGTTGTGGGAACCATGGGTAGTTGACTTGAAATGACCTAGATTTTGTGCATATTTATGGTTAGGGTTTTGCATGTATTATTTATTTCCCTTCATGATTAATGTTTTTTGGTAGTGGCCAATACCAAACCCTGCCTACTATCACGATCTCGACCAAGGTAGTGACGAATAAGAAAAGGGAACTAGATGACAGGATTTGATTGATGTTTTACCATCTAATCGACTGAACCTGACTAAGGGGAGGTTGACTGGGACAATAGGTAATGGTTAGTTAGCACGCCATGGTAGCCGACCAAACGCCATGGTGAAATTCGACCTTCACCTTCACAATAGGGCTAGAAGAACCTAAGTTACCGTTCTGCATAGAATTCACTAATCATAGTTATGTTATCTAGGGTAATTGAGTCAACGAACCATGGGGAACATAATTCCCAAGTTATTCCCAAAATTGAGCATTTTCCTGTAATCTAGTTAGCATTTATTTTATGTTGTTTTTAAATCACAAACCCCCCCCCCCTTTTAGAGTTTGTAGTTATAGATACTAGGAATGATTAGTAGTGAAATCCTATAGTCAAGCCCTGTATTTTCTGTGGATTCGACCCTAACCTCGATTAGGTTAATTACTGATAGTGACCGCTTTCTTATTGGAGCGTGACCATCATTATAAAATAATGGTGCAGTTGCTGGGGAATACAACTAGGTTTGATTTAATTTCACTATTAGTTAATTCTAGTGTTAATTTCTAGAGTCTCTTATACTTTACTTTTGTTTTGTTTTTGTTGTTTGATTTCTTTTGCAGGGTATACTAGGTTGTATGCCCAACACAAGGAGCCAAGGCAATCCCTTAGCTCCCCTAAATTTGGAGATCTATCGACTACCAAGAAGGATGTCTCAAGTGAATGAGGACATTTAGGTTGAGGAGGATATACATGTGAATGAGGAAGACTTAAGAAGAGAGGAGAATCCACCACCAAGGGTTAACTGGCCACAACTCAGAGACTTCAATGCAAATGCTTATGGTTAGAATCAATATCGACTAAACCCTATGGTGATGGATGTTACCAGTTCTATAGTACTCTCTCTACCTATAGATGCTAAGTTCGCGATATTAAGTGGATTGCTCTAGATGCTCCAAAATTGTGGCCTATTCACTGGGTTACCTTCAGAGGATCCCCAACGTCATCTCCAAAATGTCATCTTCGTGTGCAAAAGTGTCATGGGGACACAAAATATTTCTATTAACACTATTGGATTGAGAGTGTTCCCATTGTCATTGACTGGCTATGCAGCAATATGGTTATCTGAACTCCCTCTGAGTACTATCACGAGTTGGGCTGAGCTACAGAGGGTGTTCTTTCAAGATATTTCCCCCAAGGTCAAAGAAGCTGAAGCTTAAGGACCAAATTGATAACTTCGAGCAATTGCCTAAAGACTCTCTTAGCACTACATGGGAGAGATTCACCAGATGCTTGAGAATGTTCCTTGATCATAAGATTGTTGATATTGCTTTGGTCGAGATCTTTTACAGAGCACTTGATGATAATAGCAAAGCATGTGTCAACACGATCATGGGAGGTGTTTTTCTTGATCAACCATTTGAGTTAGCGGCAGAAAGAATGGAGCAAGTGGTGAAGACCAATAGAGCATGGGGTCAGAGTGAGCTTGGTAATACAAAGAGTTCTTGTGCGGTTACAACAAATAGTGAGCAATCGAAAGTGAATAGAGAGATTATGGAGCAACTTTCTCAACTCCGTACAAGCATGGATTTGGTTTTGAAGAAAAACCAAACTAGCATGGAGGCAATAGCTCACCAACCCCTAATTACTCTGATATATGATGATCAATTCTTTGATGAGGATGCCTATTATGTAAGCAACCAAGCGGCGGGTTTCCGGAATAACCCCCAATGGTCCAATTCAGACTATTGGAGGCAAGATTCCGAGAATCAAGGTCGGAACTTAAATCGCGATGGGATATACATAGATAATAGGGGTGGATATTATGAGAGAGAGAGAGAGAGAGAGAGAGAGAGAGAGAGAGAGTGCTAGATGCGGAATGGGGGAGAAGAGAAGGCTACAAAAATGGTCCTTATGTGCCACCACACAATCATGATGCCGGATCAAGGAATTCTAGGATCGAAGATATGTTTGAAAAGTTGTTGAAGCGAGCAGACCATCTAGATGAGACCCTGAAGGGAATGAAAGCAGATATCTCTAGTATCAATCAAAAGATAGAGTCACATTCAGTGACAATTAAGCAACTTGAACAACAACTTGGGCAAGTGTCTTCACAATTGAACCAACTCTAAAAGGGAACCCTACCAAGAAGTATGGTTCAGAATCTGAAAATGAAGGGCATTGCATGGCAGTGATGATGAGGAGTGACAAGAGCACAGTAGATCCCCCTATATAGATTATGGCTTATGAAGTAGTCGAGAAGGGTCTTAATAGTGAAGTTGAAGTCAAGGGAGAAGATTCGAAGGGTGTTGGGATGCAATAAGAAGAGATAAAGGAGCATGACAAAGTGAAATCTATCCCAAAACCTCCTCCTCCATTCCCTCAAAGGCTCAAAAAGAAGGAAGAGGAGGGTAAATTCAAACACTTCCTCTCAATGTTGAAGCAACTCTCCATCAATTTTCCCTCTCCTAGAAGCATTAGAGAAAATGCCGGGATGTGCTAAATATATGAAGGATTTAGTCACCAAGAAACGCACTTTGAGCCAAGAGTTCTCACAAGAACTCCAACAATATAGTGCAATTATGAACAAATGTCTTCCTCAAAAGAGGGAAGACCCCAGGGCATTTACCATACCTTGCACTATCGGCGACGTTGAATTTGCAAGAGCATTATGCGACTTAGGAGAAAGCATCAATTTAATGCTTCTTGTTGTGTTCAAAAATCTTGGCTTTAGTACTCCTACCCTAACATGAATGAGGTTGCTTATGGCAGATCGAACCATTAAAAAGCTGGAGGGAATCCTTTTGGATATGCTTGTTAAAGTCGATAACTTCATCTTTCTAGCAGATTTTTTGATCCTCGACTGCGAAGTTGATTTTGAGGTTCTCATCATTTTAGGAGACCTTTTATGGCCACTGGGAGAGCACTAGTGGATATCGATTCAGGTCAACTGAGGTTCAGGGTTAATGATGCAGAAATTGTGTTCGATATCCACCAATCCACGAAACACCCAAATGAATGCAAAAGTGAGTAATTAAAAGCATTTGAGATATATAGAGTAAATATTGTGGAGATAAATTTAAATAGACATTCATTTGCTCTTATTAGATAATTATATATTTTTCTTTAGAAATTGTCAAATTCTATACATGCTATTTTTCAATGATATATCTTTTTATATGTATTTTGTGCTAATTAATTGATATGAC
>JAOTQR010079010.1:0-10856 GCA_025774065.1 Solanum ossicruentum
TGCCGAAGCTCTACACAATGAAACACCTCCCTTCAGCTAATAGAACTCTCAAATAATATGCAAACTATTTTTTTTCCACACATTATTCTCTTGTTCTCACTTATTATATTTTCTACCTTCTGAACTTGAGCATAATGCGCTATTTATAGAGCATTCTATGTGCTCCAAAAAGCAATATAACATAATGAGGGGTCATATGCTCCTAAAGAAATATTAAACAAAGAATCTAATGGAAATCTTATGTGTGGGCATTAAAGAAATCTTATAATGGAGCACTAGACAAGACAATGGAGAAAATGGAGCAATAACAATATTTATAATATAAAAAAATACAATAATAAAACAGGTCATTCGATCAAGTAACTTGAGCATGACTGAGCTTGAGGAGTATGATTCCTTATCTATATGTATATATATTGAGAATCTTACATGTATTCTATAATAAGCATGATTCATTGGAGTCTAAATGACCGTTTGAGTCAAAGTCTTGAATGATTTGTGGAGTCTTGATAGTATGCATGGTTGATGGTCCGATTGGTTGAGTTGTTGAGTGATTGGATTGAGCTTGTCTGGAGTATGTAAGCCATAAAGAGTTGATTGGCATGAAAAAAATTTAGTACTTAGAGGAGTATTGAGCATTGACATGGTACAAGTTGGTAATGACTCCAACCCATAAACTATATTGCCAGCGTTAGAAAGTTGTGTCATTAATTCAAGCGACTCATATCCCAAAAAGATGGACATTTACTTTGGGTCCAAAAGAGAGAGCTGATCATTCTTTACTTTGGCAAGTATTGGATGGGCATGGAAATGATATCATCTTCATTGTACAACATCAAATTAAAGGTAGTGGGAGTTATGTCGGTTAAGAGAAATTCCCAAGCAACAGTTGATGGAGCTTACAATGATTTTAAAATTGAGTTGCATAATATTGAGTTTATTTTTAAAGACATAATTTTCTCTTAAACAACATATTTATTGATGTGAGTCATGGATTGTTGAGTTGATTTGTGAGTTGAGTTGACTGATTTGAGTTTGAGCCCTATTTGTTTCTTAGCCATTTTACGTACTAGTAAATTTCATATACTAGCATCCATTTGAGCTTGCATCATTAATGATATAGATACATGTGATAAAGGCCTTCAATGAATGCATCTTTGAAGTCGAGAGCTTGGTTCCATACTTGGTAAGCCCTCATTACTATTCGGAGGAGCCTTTCTTTTCTTTCTTAGCCATTTTACGTACTAGTAAATTTCATATACTGGCATCTAGTTGAGCTTGCATCATTAATGATACAGATACAGGTGATAAAGGCCTTCAATAAATGCATCTTTGAAGTCGAGAGCTTGCTTCCATACTTGGTAGGCCCTCATTACTATTCGGAGGAGCCTTTATTTTCTTTCTTTTGAGCATTAGAATTATCTCATTTGGGGTATCTAAAGGCTTGTCTTGATACTTTCTAAATAAGTATTAAGAATTCATAAATATTGAGTAGAGGATGCTGATTGTTATTTCATTCCAACTCTTGTTCATTGGAAATTTCTAATTATATAGAGACTTGGTCATTTAGTTTACTTCATGGTCTTTTATTAGAGTATTTTCTTCCATTGTTGAGTATGACATGACAATAAGGCTAGGTGGTTCTCTTGGAGGATCAACAATAGTTCTTTAAGTTCCAACCATGCCAAGGATACCTTCCCTAGCTGTGACAATGAGTTTCCTATAAATGCCCCTATAACTTCCTGATGATAGGATACAGACGTTTATGTACTAATTTGCAAGACATTACTAGATATTATTCTCATACCAATGATGCCGGTCAATCTAGAGCTTTGATATTAACTCTTCACAACTTGATTTCTCAGGACATGATGGTACCTACCCAACCACCAGTAAATAAGCCTATTCCATAGCCCAGAATAGGTAACAGACTATTTAGTGGAAGTCAACCATAATAACTAAAAGGTGCCACAATAAGTGTCAGAGATACAAAATGCCATAGAAAATAACTTATCAAAACCCACCCAAGACCTAGCATTAGTCAGTATCGAGCTTCTAATACACAAAATGAGAGTACAAAGATTTTTCAAAATATAAATAACAGTACAAACTATCTCCGAATATAAAATAAAGATAAGTCTAAATACAATGAGATAAAAATAGACAACTCCAAATGCCAGCAGCTCATTATGACTCTAAATCCTCAACCTTCTTTGTACGAAAGGGAGTCAATAATGGAGACTGACATTATAATGCAGGGTCAAAAAATGTAATATAAGCACCTAACAAATAGTACTCAGCAAGCATAGGCCGACTAAGCTCCATATATAAAGCATGTATAACAATGTAAAAATAAGATAGGAATATAGCACAAGTAATAGAATAATAGCTAGGATAACCTCTAATCAAGTCTACGAGATAATGAGGAGAAGAGAAAAAGTGTACCTAGGAGAATTAGGTCTACCATCGTCTAGCATTAAAGAATGGCTAAAGAATCTACCAACAAGGGAACAAATAACCAAAATACCAAAGATGTAAAAACAACCATGAACTTAGGGACTAAACCAATCCCAGCCTAAAGGATAGATACTCATCCATGAGAGAATAAGTTACTACATAACAAAATAACATAGGCAAGTGCATGTATAAGCTAATAATAACAAATTGATGTCCTATATCATCGGCAATATAAATAACATGTAGAACCCTAATTGATATCCTATACTGCTGGGGGATCAACTAACAAACAATATACTAGTAACAATGACACATATGTAAACAGTGCATGATATCTCTTCATTGTGTAAAACCACAAGTATTGTATGACCTACCCTAGCCTAACTAGTAAGGTATGACCTATGGTGCTCTTCATTCGATATAATGTCTCTCTTTCTAGCATGGAGTCCCATAGGGGATTGAGAAACCCATATGCATTGTCTGTCCTACTTCAAGACTTATCACAATCATCATCTCCATCATGATACTAGGGTTCAGCTGCTCCAAAACAAGGTCTTGGGCCTAAAAATGTAGAATAACTATTGTCCAATTTTGAAATAACCATCATATGACAAAATATACAACTAAGAGATCACAACAACTCAAAAGAAACAAGCTCAGGGAGAGGGCGAGAATATCCTAGGATAGACGCCTGTCACGATCCAAAAATGGACATGATGGCACTCATCTTATACTAGCAAGACAAGTTAGCCTAAAAATCTAATATAATGATAAAATGCAGAAGGATAGTAAAAATAAGAGTTTAATAATGAATTATAATGCAGATAATGAGTCAACTCAATTAAAATTCTCAAAACCTAGTTATCACGTGCATAAGCCTCTAATGCATTATAATATATTTGAAAGTAAAATATAAGTCTCATTGATGTTGTCCCTAAAGTAGAATTAGATCATAAATGGAGGAGGCGAATCCACTTAGATGACAAATAGCTACCTCACTAATCTCTACAGAAAGCCTTGGATAAGAAGAGAAGAAAAGGTATCATGAAGATCCAAGCGCATAACCTACAAAAATAAATAAGCAAAGGGTAAGTGTCAACCACACGGTACCCAACAAGCTAACTCATAAATGCAAAGTCAAGTAATACAGAATACGAATACTCCTCAATCTCTAACCATACCTCCACAACCACGATGTGCATAAAATCAGCCCAACCTAACATTTCATAATGTACATGGCATATAGCTCAATAACAATATACCAATAATTCTAGATCAACAACATAAGGATCAAATTCATCAATCACAAGTTCCATAAAAAATCATTCACAAGTTTATAAATGATAATAATGTGCAATGCAATGTCAAGTATAATGTTACATGTCAGACCTAGTGATACACACCTACTTCTCTCAATTCAGGACATATGGGGGACTTCTAGTATATGCATCTGTGGTGACATGTGACACATCCCTTGAATCATAGTTGTCACGATCCACGCCTAGGAATTAGATATGACATAGTGAATGGAGAACCCGAAGAGACCCTAAACAAGCATCTTAGAATACATTTTACACATCCTTGGTTGCGGAAACATAGTAAGACAACAAACAAGTAACAATCGAGTCTAAGGGAAGCAGGACTTAGGACTTCTATATCATCATCAACACACATCACCACAGAGAAAGGAATAAGGACTAAGGGAAGTCTTCCATAGTAACAAAGACATAATAGGAGGCAAGCTCGATACATAATATCCATATCCAATGACATATCTACTACGAATGGATCAAGGACCAAGATATTCCCCGGGCTCACCCTTAAAGATAAGTATCCAAAAATATTAGACAGGTCCTAGAAAAAGCATGAAAGTAAGGTAGACATTGTCCCCAGAATTGAGGACTCACCCAAAGTTATCTTCAAACGATCCGTCTAGCCATGTGGAAAGGGAGGATGAATAGGAGCTCAGGTCCTTAGATGGTGAGATCATGTAGGCAAAAATATGTGTTAGTACATGAAATGTACTAAGTATGCGAGGTGCAATGCAACAATGACATAAGCCATAATATTCAAGATGCATAATCACAATCAATTGATATAAGCTCAATATGTCATGTATAGTCAATGCTTGGGTTAAAACATGCATGTAGATAATCAATTTGCATAACATAACATACATACGTGGGAGGAGACCTTTACCGATATATAAGACCAAACGAGCTACTACTTGGAATCTCATGTTCACTCCACATAATAAAGGAGTGGTTTATTTGCCAAGGTAAACTAAACTTAGCCTTACATTATGGATAACTTGTCCTAGTTGGATCTACTAGTAACGCCCATTTAGAGAAATAATATAAACCTATGGTGGTACATAGTTAAGAGACCAAGACTTTATATAAGAATGCCTTGAGTTGATCCCCCAACTTAAGCCTCGATCGGTGCTAAGTCTAATCCCACGGAATACTTGAAATAATCATAAGTTTAATCATAGCATGGATAACTTGTAAAAGAACATGATAACTTAGTGTGAGTAACCCATTCATATACTTAACCCCTACACATGGCGTTACCTTGTACTAATCGGTATCGCATTTCACATAAGGGTAGAGATTGTAACATGTTGGTCCCCAACTAGTACGCTTTAGTGTACATGAGGGTAAATAATTATCATGTTTACTCCCTCATTGTAACACCTCATAAAATTACTGAAACTCACCTAAAACGTAATCATACGTATAACGCATCTTCCAAAGCTTCGATGGAAAATTTGAGATCAGATTTGCGATCAGTGTGAAAAATAGAGTGGAAAAATGGTATCAACCCAATTTAAGAGTAACCGGGTCAAAAAATAATGTTCGCTAATTAATACAAAAATAGTGTCTGTCTGCGCCCTTGGCGCAACGCGAAGACACACTTAATTTAAAAAAAAATTTTATGATGGGAATTAAATTTCAAAAAATTTTGTGAAATACACTGGTCCATACTCCTGGAACGTCGCGGACCAGTGTACAAATTTAAATTTTTTTATTTTAATTCAAGAAGGGCCTTTTGATCATTCTTCATCCGATCTTAAGTTCTAAAACGTAATTTTTAAGGTCGGTTATTAGCGATTGAAGGTTCAAAATCCATAATTTTTCTAAGTTTACAAAGGGAGAACTCAGAGAAGAAGAAGAGAGAGCTGAGGGTTTCTAGTTGAAGTTCAATTTTCTTGGAAGAACTGGGGAATTCTTCAATCCTAGGTATATAAACGCTACCTAAAGCATGAGATTGTTCTCACATGTGTCCGAATGATTGAGTTAGGATGATTAGTTGAAAATAATGAGTCTTAACTATGATACCTTGAATGAAATCTTGAAAATGATCTTTAAATTTTTACATACTTTCTTAAATTGATGATTGTCATACTTTGAATTAACTTTTTACATGTTTTGTTGTATGATTGTGTAATAATTCTTCATGAATGCCTTGTTAAAGACTTCAAGAATGAGCTTAGGGGTAATGTCTAGAGCCTTGACAGTTTTAGTGTGTTGATTGTTATGGTCTGAGTCTTGAGATGAGTGTAATAATGGCTGAGATTGAGGAAATTAGTGTCCATAAGAGTTTATACAAGAGTGAGATAGACTTTGAAAGAAAGATTCAATTCCTTGAGTTGATAGAAAGTCAGATGAGATGAGGATCCTGTCTGAGGGAGGTTGATTGTATAATCATCATGATGTTGATAGAATTATGAGCATGTCGAGTCCTGGGAGGAGTATTAGCACTGAAATAGGTAAGAGTGAGTCTCACTCGCACTCATTAACTATGTGATCAGTGTAGGAGAGGATTGGACCATGAAAGCGAATGTTTCCTTTCTCCTACAGAGGACTTGATGGACTTTTGCGATCCCCGATAGACTTGTCCTTTACCCCAGTAAGATACTGTATGAATGTGGCAATGATATCTCTTCCTTGTATCATTATCGGGTCATAGGTGGTGGTGGTGGTGGTCGGTTATAGAAACTCCCAGATAGGTTCATCTTGATAGTACTCTAAGGTTAATATGGTAGTATGATGTCTTGATTAATGGCGATGTGATAAAGTCTTATTCGTTACTCTGAGTTGAGGTGGAGTGATTGATGAGCTTATGTCAATTATTATTGTATAACCCATATTATTTATGTTAGTCCATTTTATATACAGTACATTCCAAATGTCCCTTTGGAGATGCATCATTTTATGATGCAGATTCTGTAGACAGAGGACTTCAGCAGGCGAATCATTGAGGTTCAGAGCTTCTTGATCCAGATTTTGTGAGTCCTCCATTTCCTTCAAGAGGAAAGATTTACTTGCTTTCATTTTCTTTGAGTTCTTTTATTGGACTGTGGTAGCCATGGCCTATCATGATACCTTCTCAGATAGTAGCTATAGAGGCTTCATAGATGTAGACGGATGATGGATGATGTTGGGCTTTCACTTTCCCCTTTTCCTTCTTTTTAGATTGACTTTTTTTCATTAGTCTTATTCTATGTGATAGACAGAGTTGATAGTTGTAGCCCACTGATGGTATCTCTTAAATCTCTGAATGTCTTCCGCTAAGTTAATGATTGGACTAGTGTGATGGGACTATGTAGTTCGCTTAGGGACTAGAAATAGCTCTGAGTGCCAGTTACGCCTAGTGTACTCTCTCGCGGCGTGACACTCATATAAATATTATTCAAGAACAAGAGGGTAGCAATATAGATATAGGGCTCAACATATTGCTTACAAATCATAGAAACTTTTCATGAGTTTAATACATGCTTGGGAGCCCATAACTTGTCATATCATGCTTATCTCGCGAATCATGCAATAATCTTTCATCAACATAGAATCCCCGTCATATATATTTAGTCGAGCATGGTGGGTATATGTACATATGCTTAAAATAGTGCATTTCAAAAGTAGAGAACATGAGTAGAGTAAATATGGTCATTCAGATATCAGTCAAGCAATCCACTAACATTGTAGTAAAACCTTTGTTGCGTATCATGAAAACCATTCAAAAATCCATATTCTTTCCAATTCTTTCAAGATATCATAGTATACAAAGCTTTAGCATCATAAACATAATATAATCTCATTTCTTAATAGAAGCTCATGCATCAATAGTCTAATATTTAACAAAATTCTAACATATTTCATGCATAGGAGTAATAAATAGAAAATACCCATAAGAAATCTAACCGTGAAATCATGAAATTCCATAAAAAGAGATAGTTGGGCTCCATGGGTGAGAGGACCCATGGATGAAGACCTACATAACTAAACCTTGGAGTTGTTGAAGAAAGATTTGGGGAAGACTTGAGGCTTGATTTGTGTTCTTGAAATTTCAAAGTATGCTCTTTAGATTTTTGAACTGTAAATGGAATATTTGATAATGTTTTGGAGAGGATTCGAGAGTTCTTTGAGAGCTTTTAGAGTTGAAAATGGCTAAGGAAGGAGGGCTTCCCGTCTAAATAGGCATTGGGTTATTACCCAAATACGCTTGAGTGAAATTGGAAAATGAAGGAACTTTTTGCACTGGTCCGCACCCAAGACACGATGCGGATCAATGGTGGAGCAACATTTTACACTGATCCGTGCCCAAGGCACAACATGGATCAGTCGCGAATGCCCACTGCCTCGACTCCTGTAGCGAAAAATTATTTTTCGCTACGGATCATCTAAAAATCGAAGGCCGCCCATTTCCTACATAATTTTGCCCCTTAAACAAAAATATGAAGTCAGATTTTTAAAATCATGCACGAATTTTGAGATATTCAAGAAATACAATTATAGGGCATTTTTGAAGCACATGAGAGGTGTTACAATATCTCCCCCTTGGGAACATTCATCTCTGAATGTAAACAAAACACACGTAAGAGGAGTGATTAGGAAACTTTCAGCCCGACATGAATGCAATAAATGCACTTAAGTATCGTTTTCAAAAAGTTTCAAACACATACATCAAAAATCACCAAAACTTGTTATCATGAACATGTATGCATGCAAAAATGGCAAGAGGTCTGAAACATAAGACTTGAAATTATAGATAGGACTTAGTTTGTTACTTTCGCTTGAGTAGAGGCAAAGGGGTACGGATATCGCTTCTTCATGTCCGTTTCGACTTTTAACTTGATGATTCCTCCAAAGGACTTTAACGGATGCCATAGTTATGTTTCTTAACCATTTCACTTGTTTATCCAATATTTTTACCGCAACCTCCTCATAGGTCAAGTTATCCTCCACAATATCCACAACCTCTAATGGCACTATAGTACTTGGGTTGCCAACACACTTCCTCAACATAGACATATGGAAGACCGAATGGACCATACTCACATCCGTAGGCAACTCCAATTCATGCCTCAAAATTCTATAGGGTCCCACAAACCTTGGGCTCAACTTTTCTTTCTTGCCAAATCGGACTACACCCTTCGTGGGTGAGAGGTTCAAATTAACCCAATCACCAACAGTAAGCTCGAAGTCTCCTTCTTACATAGGAGTAGGACTTTTGCCTACTTTGAAACGTCTTCAATCTCTCCCTTATCAACCTCACCTTCTCCAAAGCTTCTGTAAACATATCCGGGCCCAACAAGGTCATCTCCCCTACATCAAACCTCCCAACAGGGGATCTACAACACCTACCATATAAAGATTGAAAAGGAGTCATGCCAATATTAGAGTGGTGACTATTATTGTAAGCAAATTCAATGAGTGGAAGATGTTCATCCCAACTACCCTTGAACTCCAAAACACAAGCTCTAAGCATATCTTCCAGAGTTTGAATTGTCCTTTTGGCTTGACCATCCGTTTGAAGATGAAAAGTCATGCTAAGCTTGACTTTGGTACTTAGAGCCTTTTGGAAGGATCTCCAAAAATGAGAAGTGAATTGAGCACCATGATCCAAAATAATAGACAACAATACTCCATGCAACTTAACTAACTCATGAATATATAACTTGGCATAATCCTTGGCACCATAAGTTGTTTTAACCCCGTAGAAAGTGAGCCGACTTTGTCATCCTACCATCGATAACCCAAATAGAATCAAAGTGCTTTCTAGTTTTTGGCAAATCAATCACAACAAGTTGATATTTTTTCTTCTTTTGTGTTTTTTTCCACAACCAATTTTGAAGTCAAAGATGCATATTTCGCTCTTCTTTTGATAACTATATTCTTGTTCTTCATTTTTATTTTGTTAAATGTGTAGAAAATTAAAGTGATCGGTATATGAAGTAGATTTTGCTGAGAAGCAACTGTTGTGAAAAATTTTCGACCAAATGGATAATCACAATACTAAGGGGTCGTTTAGTACGAAGCATAACACCAAATAGTCCAAGAATTAAATTATAGTGCCACTCAATTTATTGTTTGGCTGGAAAGCCCATGATTACTTATTTCAGGATTAATAATTAGTACCAAAATAAGTTATCTCTCCCCTTGGGTGGTATTAATAATCCTGAGATAACTAATCTCGAGATAAAATAGGTAAATGACAAACATATCCTTTCAAACTATAAACATCACTTTTCACGCATTCATGAAAAGTATTTTTGTAATAAATGGTTTGTTCGTAAAATTTATATAATGCATATTATCTCGAATGCAATAAATAAATATTCAATAAGAAATAATCTCATCGATCATAACTTATCTTAGTATAACTAATCTTATCACAACTTATCCCATCATAATTTATATTTAAACTAAACGATTCCTAAAAAATAAAGCATCATCCATATGTATCAAAAATTTATAGACGAAAAAACTACTAAAAAAGTTTTAAAAATTGATAATTGGTAGATTGGAAAGAAAAGAATGGATGAAAAAGAAGATGAAGAAATTTGTTATGATTTGGAATAAATAGGGGAGAAGAAAATTTAAAATTTAAATTATTTGAAGTTGTTACTATTTGGGAAAAGATTGATATCAATTTGTTTTGTATGATTTATGGAACTGATATTTAATTTGATATCTTTTTCCTTTTAACCATAGCAGTCAATAAGATAGTGTATGAACAAGCTATGTATCAAATAATATCAAGGAATGTATCTGAAATTCATCAATTTTAAGAATTTTTTGTAATTTGAAAAAGAGTAGAGCTAGAATGTAATTAGCTCTTGAAAATATAAAATTTGTGTAAGTTGTACTTTTAAATCTTTTATCTTAAGTTTAAAAAAGAATGGAAATGCAAGTGTCTGTTGTGTTGTATTAAATTGAATCCATATCAAATATAAAAGAAGGGGAATATGTTTCTTGACCATAAACAATATGCAAAGTCAGAATATATCCCAAGCTAAGCTTTCAATTCTAAGGAACTAAATATAAATAAAATATCTACCTACCAAATATACATAAGGAAAATATACACAAAATATTTTCCTTCCAAATATACAT
>JAOTQR010079011.1:0-10855 GCA_025774065.1 Solanum ossicruentum
GGCACATGGCGGACATCCTTCAAAGTAATTGTACTCCCGGAACTTGTCTTTATCTAGACATCACCAATTCCTACAACCCCAGAGAAACTGTAATTCCCCATCTTTACAACTCCAAAGTCTCCAGCTTTATACGTTGTAAAGTATTCCTTACGTAGAGTGACGTGGTAGGTTGCTGCAGTATCTACCACCCATTCAGAATCTTCTCTTGAGACGTGAAGGCATCTCTCGTTATGGGTTGAAAAATAAGCTACATCTCTAGGAATAGTAACTAATGTTTCTCCACCCTAGTTCTTCGGCTGTGAACTGCTCTGGGCTTGTTCCTCTTTCCATTTGTAGCAGTTCTTCTGCATGTGTCCTTTAATTCCATAATGATGGCACTTATATGTTGGTTTCCTGCCATCAGTGGATCTGTCTCTACTCTTGCTTCTGCCTCTCCATTTGCCTTTGCTATTATTTTCTTTCCTCCCCCGGTTCTCTGTGATAAGGACATGGGTCTAATCTGTGCCCATGTCCTTTCTCCTTGCCTCTTCACTAAATAAAAAATTCTTGACCATTGACATGGTAAGTTTGCAATTTGGGGCTGAGTTGTTGAGTGATACGACCAACATTTCCCAACTATCGGGAAGGGAACTGAGTAGTAGCAACGCCTGAACTTCATCGCCAAGTGGCATCTCTACAGACGACAACTGGTTGACCAAGCTCTGGAACTCACTGGTATGCTCGGCAACTGAAGTTCCATTTTTAAGCTTCATGTTGACTAAATGCCTCATCAACAGGGCTTTATTTCGAGCGGTCTTGGCCTGGTACATGTCCTCTAACTTCTTCCAGAGGGCATATGCGTCTGTCTCTTATGCAACATGGTGGAAGACACTATGATCAATCCATTGACAGATTTGACCTATAATTTTTTGATTTGATTTCTTCCATTCCGACTCGTTGGCGGGATCAGGATTTTCACCTTTTAATTCGATAGGATCGAATAAATCTTTACAGTTTAGGAGATTTTCCATCTGAGGTCTCCATAACGTGTAGTTAGTGACAGTGAGCATAATCATGGCTCCGGAAGATGATGTTGACTCTTTTGTGGTCATTATCACCTTGTAATAGCTTAATTCACCAAAACGAGGTTGGATCTTAAAAATGGAGCTCACAGTTACGTCTGAAATGGTCAAAGAGGTGGAATTGACACTTCAGGGCCAAAATTTCACTATTAGGGTAGACAACAATTTTAAAAACTTTGGAGGCCAAACTGTAATTTCAGAAAGATCAGGGGTCACATTATAATTTTAGAAAGATCAGGGGCCAATATGAAATTTTCTAAAAATTGAGGGACCAAACTAAAATATAAAAGATTTGAGGGGTCAATTTATAATTTTTAAAACTATTGCAGATTCCGACTATGAACAGTATTTCCTATCGTCTTCTCTGGCAGAACTCCGATGAACAGTGTCATCGTCTCTGGTAGAACTCCAGTGAACAGTTTCGTCATATCCGGCAGAAGTTTGATAAACAGTGTCGTCGTCTCCGGCAGATCTTCGGTGAACAGTATTTCTGACAAAATTTCAACAGATTTGACCGAACGTTAACTACGATTTCTGGGCTCGTTTGAACATCTATTTGGTCACTGTTTGATGTGTTGATTCTGTTCGACGAGATAAATCCAATGGTGCTATTAGAATTAGATTTCGGAACAAAGATCAAAAATCTGGTGAACAGTCTCCGTCACCTAAAAACTCGACCAATGCTTCTAACTTGGCTTTGATACCACTTGTTGAAGCCAAAGGAACAATTGAGCATTGGTAAACACGAATTTGAGAGAAAAAATTTCTTCTATTACTCACAAGTATAGATTACAAAAATAACTCTCAAACTCACACTCTTTCTTGATCTTTTTTTTGTGTGTTACAAATGAGAATTACACCTCTATTTATAGTAGATTTTAGAGGTGTGAACAAAAGCTCCATCTTCAAAAATGATGGCTGCAATATCTTCATTTTCAACAATGGAAGGTTTAACAATGGTGGCTATTCAACAATGGTGGATGGACTTCTTCATATAATCTAGTATATTTTGACGACATATTTGTTATGGGTAATCAGATTCGTGGTGTTCAAAGCATTATTGCAAGTCTTACTATTCGATTCTCACTAAAGGATCTTGGTCCACTTCATTATTTTCTTGGTGTTGAAGTCCAATCTTATCTTGGCGGTCTTTTGTTGTATCAACAAAGATACATTACAGATTTGTTGCAGAAAGTTAATATGCACAAATGCAAGGGTGTTCCAACACCAATGGCTTCTACTGTTGGTTTCCTGGAGTACACTAAAGATTCTCTAGCTGATGGTTCTCTTTATAGGAGGATTATTGGTAAACTACATTACCTTTCTTTTACACATCCGGACATAGCATTTGCAGTTAGCAAACTTTCACAATCCATGCACTAGCCCTTACTATCACATTTGACAGCCATAAAGCGTCTCCTCCAGTATCTTCACCAGGCATCTTCATTTGCCCATTCCAGCTTACTCAGATTCTGACTGGGCTAGAGATTCTCTCGATCGAACCTCCACTATAGGCTATGTTGTTTGCATTAGAAGCTCTCCAATATCCTAGTCCTCTAAAAAGCAAAGATCTATCTCCCGCTCTTCCACAAATGTAGAATACCGAGTCATTGTAGCTACTGTTTATGAGACAAATTGGCTGATAAGTTTACTCCATGAGCTCCGATTTTGTATTTCTAGCACTCCTTGAATATTTTGTGATAATGTCAGCACCACAAACCTTTGCGCCAACCCGGTGTTCCGCAGTCAGATGAAGCATATTGCTATTGATTTTCACTTTGTTCATGAACAAATTTAAAACAAACATATCGCAGTTCAACACCTTCACTCAGCTGATCAAGTAGCAGATATATTTATCAAACCTCTTCCACAAGCTTCTTCTATCAAACATATTTCCAAGTTCGGTGTTGTTGACACCACCAACTTGCGGAGGCGTAATAACAGATGATTAGAAAACTCTTTAGTACTATAGAATTCAACTGTCCTAGCTCCTAATCTTTAGGAATTTGTTGTAATGCTTTCCTTGTATTTAGGCCTTGTCATTATCTTCATGTACATTCTTTATATGTCAATGTATGGTCAATAACATGAATCACATTTTTTTCCCATCATCTGCTCTCGCCCCTTTAGTATGGAGATGTATTATGGCTAGTGTGTATATTATGTCTATAGTAGATCTGTGCAGGTGACTTTCAGTTCTTGAGAGCTTGATATGATGGAAACGTAGGTTTCTACTAAATGCAGGGGACCAGGTCCATCATATGTCATCTTTCTCTTGATTTTACATTCTGGACCATGTACTTGAACATTTGATCAATACTTATTTATTATTTATAGAAGGCGAAATGAACGAGGAGTCCCTTCTACTTATCTTGGTTTGACTAAACTCATATGATATTAACTTTGCTGAGTCGAATTAAAGTGTGTGTCATGTGTTACATTGTTGTTGCCAACAAGACCTCCCAATTAGTGATCATCATAGCCTTAACCACAATACCAGCAGAGTTACATGGATGTAGAGCTTAAAAGACACAACGTTTAGTAATTAAGAATTTATCAAATTAACTATCCTATTTATAAACATTTAACAAAATACTCTTAGCAATAGCCTAAAAACTCTGCTTCAATAATGCATATTCCTTAGATATAAATATAAAAAATACACCTAAACTATATCTTTTTTTTGAGTTTCATACCTAAACTATTGGAAGTGTGAGTTTCATACTTAAACTATCACTTGTTAATTTGAGAAACACACCTTTTTCTTTTATTTCACTCTCAGCATAATGTGTGTACTACACTCCCTCTTTTATTTTTAAAAAATATGTCACATCACATTCTACATGGACAAAATATTTCACCTTGGCAAAAAATAAACAAGTTATAGTAATGGTAAAATTAAATATTAAAATATTATTATTTCAAAAAATATATATTATAAGATAAAATATAAAATATTTTTTTTACCCCACCCCCACCACTTTCTCTCACCGTACCTTCCCCCCTCCCCTCTCCCCAAACAAAAATTATAAATTTTCTTTAAAAATTCTTACTCCATCTCCCTCTTAAAATAATAATTTAGATATTATTTTAATTTTTTTTAGAAAAGATAATTCTACACTACCCACATAATACTCTGCTTTTGTTTTATTTAATTATTTTTAGAAAACTATTTTTTATTTGTGGCTAGATTTTTTTAAAAGAAATTGTTTATTTATGTTATATTCGATAAACAAGTAGAAAAAATATTTTTCTAAAAATATGTGTACATATTTATAAAAATAAATAAATAAAAAGATTTTAAAAATGATAAAAATAAATTAAGAGCGAAGGATTAGATGCAGATAGGATAGAATTTTTAAAAAATATTTTACAAAAGATATTCAAAAAGATAAAAGGGCGGGGATTGTTAGGGAATATAATATTTTAAATTTTATTTTCTAAAAATAATTTTTTTTGGAAGAATATTTATACTTTAATCTTTTACTTTTAATTAATATAAATATTTTATTTAATTTTTCAATGTGGCATGTCATGTGGCAATGTTATCTCCAATAAAGGGAAGAGTGTATTACACACACCACTGAGGTGTGTTTCTTAAAATAATAAGTGATAGTTTACGTATGAAGCTCACCCTCTCAATAGTTTAGGTATGAAACCCAAAAAAAGGGATAGTTTAGGTGTATTTTTTATATTTATCTCTATTCCTTATTCCTATTATCAATCTTAAAAAGATAAGCTTTCCTTATTAGTTCTTTCTTTTAATTTCGTATATTGTAGAATCTCATCAAATACATAGTTTGCAGGATCATTGAATATTATATCACTAGCCAGAAAGTGTAATAACATGTTTATGAATCACAAACTACACCTAAATAGTCACAGTATATAACCGCGTACTTGTTACAGAAGTCTATATCTTTTGGAGAAGAACTCTTCACTAGAATCTTCAATGGAACCTTTTAAGAATTGGAGAAGAAAAAAGAGAAGAAAGCGGAAATTTTTTTTTCCTTTTTTAACGTTACTCTCTAACAAGAGTCCTTTGTAATTATAAAAGGATGCAACTATTCAGAAACATTCTAAATGGTTGTGTCACTTCTCTTTTTTAGTATAAATTAAATATATAACAAATACATATTTATTTATTATCTAAATTAATTTAGTTGACTCACATGGGTGACCCAAATATAATTCCTTCATGTATGATCACTAAGACTGAATATGTGCCACAACAATATTGTCAAGGCAATGATAACTAATGCATAATAATGTTGTAGTCCCATTCTAGATAGATGTTAAATATCATATTTGGCATAGACACTTGAAATAAATAAAGTTTAATTGAATCTAGTCTTCATAAGCAAAAATAAAACAATTGAGATCGTGTTTTTAGAAAATCCAAATCTTGTTGATAGAACAAAACTCAAAGTAATTTGTTGAATATACGAACCTTGCGAACTCATATGCCAGCACCAATTTAGGTTGTTCCTTTCATCAGCAACAAACTTTTGATAGCACCAAATTCACCATTTCTAGCTTCAACACAACAAGACCTCCCATGATTTGTTGTAATCCATGAACCTCATGATCACCTATGCCTACACCAATTTAGGTTATTTCTTACATTAGATACAAAATGTTTGACCTCACTCTTGTCATAGTTGTTGCTTTTGCATTTCTTTGTTCTAGATTTCCTCTTTAAGATGAAACATTCTCCGTTTCTCTTTGTGGAACGCTTTTTAAGATCCCCAACCTATAGATTTATAAGGACAATCTAATAAGAACAATATAAACATCTTGGCACCTAATTGAAGTGACAATAAAAGTTAGTGTCACATAGTTAGGAGGTCATTCTAAAAATCACATATTCCAGAAATGTAAGGTAAAGTTAGCTAGTCACTTCTTTAAAAGGAATTTGGTAAAATAGGCTATTAGTAGTCCAAAAAATGCATAAAAATGTATGGTCTTACCTCTTTTACTTCAGTGGTTTCTTGATCAACTTGCAACATTGAAAAACCATTGAATATATATTTTCATACATCCAAAATCAATCGATACTTTTGGCACTTATGATACTAATATTGTTATCTAACAAGTTCATAAGAGCAAACAGTAATACTATCACAAGAGCAAACAGAATCGATCTATTCCGGATATACAAAGATATATATTCAACAGTTCTCTTATGTTAGAAGTCGATCAAGAAACCAATAAGGTAAACGAGGTAAGGTCTTACATTATATGCAATTTTTTTTTTACTACTATAGTATGTTTGACCAAATTCCTTATATAGAAGTGATTAGCCATCCATACCTTGCATTTATGCAAGAAAAGATTTTCATGACAACCTTCTAACTATATGACACTAACTTCTATCATCATGTCAATTAGCCGCCAATACAATTACATTATTCTTACTAAGTTGTCCTTATTAATCCATAGGTTGGGGTCGTCGTAAAGTGTTGCACAAAAAGAAAAGGAGAATGTTCCATCTTGAAAAGGGAATTTGCAACAAAGAAATGCAAAAGCGACAACTTTGACAAGAGTGGGGTCAAAAAGTTTATCGCTGATGGAAGGAACAATCCAAATTAGTGTTGGCATAGGATTTCACGAGGTTCATGGATTCAACAAATTGTGGAAGATCTCGTACGCTACATCAGTGGTGAAGCTAGTAATGGTGGACTTGGTGTTGGAATAAGATAGACGAGGGTCCTGTATTCAGTGCAAACACTGGTGGCAGTGGAGGATGGAAAGGTTGTGGTAGAATTTGAATGTCCCAACATTTGCATTTGATTTTTTTATTGATTTTCAGGTAATAGTATTTGTGCCCTAGTGTTCAATAAATTACTTTGACTTTTGTTCTATGAATGCTTCATTCAATGATTTGTTTTTTCATTTCGTCTAGTATGCATGAGTATCTATATTTCATTCAAGAGAATAAATAAGAAATGTATGCAAAATTATGATGCCAATCAAACTTTGTTTAAGAGAGAGGGAGGAGAAATACATGAATTCTCTAGATCAAATAGTCAAAAACAAACCTCAAATGGCAAATACTCCCATTCAATAGTCAAATTCCTTCAAATCTACATAATCAAGTCATGACAATTGAATTGGGCGAAACCTACTGCAAACTTTTATCTACAATTATTCTCCTAAACAAACAATAATGTCGACAACGTTTAGTTAAAAAAGTTGTAAAAAGATACAACACCAAAAGCATCCATATATAACCTTGCTAAACACTATATGGGCAGGAAGGGATGGGGAGTGGTGGATTGAGGTGGGATGGTCTAGTAGTGGGAATTGGGGATGTTGGGGGAGTATGCTCAGAGTATCATTTATGCAATTTGTTTTCTTACTTTATTAGAAAAATTATTATTAAGGAGCTTGTTTTTTTTATAGAAATCGATTTTGAAAAAATATTATGACTAACCAAATATGAAAAAATATTTTTCTTCATACGAAACACGCTATTAAAGTAAAATTTGTAGCTTTTAAATTTTTTTCTATTGTTTTTCAAAACCTCAATTCGTTTAATTTCATGAAATTTCCTTATTTAGAGATTCACATTTGTAAATATGTCATTATTTTTTTGCTATTCATTATTTCTCCTTAACTAGTCAATTTTTATGTTGCATATGTTTGTCCCCATGCCATTCATAACAATTCATATGGACTAATTGTTTTTGAATGTCTTCATTGACATTTTCTAAAAATACATGAAGTGATTCAACTTAAGTTTTGGCAAATGATTTAAGATTTAGAGAGTGTATTATTTCATTCAAAAAGTAAATGGTGTACTATTTTTCTAATTTAAATAATTAAGAGAATTAAGTGAAATTTATAGAGCATCGTGTAACGACACTCCAGGTCATTTATGCCTTTTTAGATATTTTTCACCTATTAGAGCTTAACTATAGTGATCCCTATCATTTCTGATTCATTGACAGTAATTTTTCGATTTTGGTCGCTCGTTTGAAATATGTACAATTTTCTTTATTGTAGGCAAGATCAAAGTTGAAAAGGACTAAGTAGTAAACTTTGGGTAAACGGTCTCAGAACAAAATTTGGACTGTTTCATCAGCTCTAGAATGACCAAATTAGGCTAGCAGCATTTTGAGTTAGATTATAAGGATTTTTTGTGTTGGTTTCTATTGGAAATCCCTTTTGCAATGTCATTTGTGGTAAAATTCCACGTTTTGCTTCTGTATATTGGGTATATTTTCTTGACAATTTAATTGTGTGATTTCTGATCTATTTTGAGTCAAATTTTTGTGAATTTTGGATCTATTTTATGTGATTTCTCAAGGCACACATTGTTATAATGTCAGAATAAACCGATTGAGCTTCATTTGAAACAAAAATTCTCATTAAATAATGAAAAAATGTTTTTCATTGTTTAGCTATTTTATATGGGTTTAAACCTCGGGTTGAGTTGGAATTTGATGTATGAGCTCAAGGAAGTGCGGAGATTATTAGATGGGTTTTGGTTTAAGAGTTTGGTGCGGACCCTTTTTTTTTGCTCGAAATTTGATTGAAGCCCATCTTCGATGATTTTAATGTCAAAATGACCATATTCATGCTGTGATTCTATTCTTTATAGTTAGACAACACTCTCAAATTACCTGGAATGGAAAAGCACCACTAGAGTAATCAGAGACGCACAGAACTGACATACGGGAAAGCTACAGTCTCCCTTCTCTTAGATATAGTATAATAAATGAATTTTATTTGGAATTGACTGAATGGGAAGCATGGAAAGGTGTTAAAGTCCCTAGGAGTATGCTTACATTAGCTACTATTGACGATTGTTTGGCATTAGCTACATGTTATGGGCATGTGTAGCTAGTTTGTCCTCTTACAATTGCATTATTGGTTGGGGGTCAAATATTGATTTTCAATCATATACTGCCTGTCTGTTGTACTTTTGCTTATTGGGAACTGATAACAGTTATTTGACATTCTCAACATTCTTGTAACTGTTGTATTCACTTTTATCGCATTTATGCCTTGTTTTTATTTTTTGGCCATAGTCTAAGCTTAGGCTGATGATGTCATACACCCACACTTATCATGATTTGTAGATAGCTATATTGATGTCAAGTGTGACTTGAGAGGCGTAGATCCCCGTAGACGAGACTAGCATACTAAAGTCTGTGTGTTAGGTTTTGGCAGATGCACTTGTCCGGTAGAAACCAACACCGAAAATCCTTGTAATCTCACCTAAAATGCTCCAAGACTAATTGGGCATTCCAGAGCTGATGCAACAGTTAGAATTTTGTTCTGAGACCTTTTATGTAAAGTTTACTACTAAATTTTTTTCAACTTTGATCCTGCCTACAATAAAGAAAATTGTACATCTTTCAAACGAGCGACCAAAAATTGAACAGTTAGCGCCGGTGAATCAGAAATGACTCGGGGTCGCTATAGTTAATCTCTAATAGGTGGACAATATCTGAAACTGCATAATTGACCTGGAGAGTCGTTACACTATGCTCTATAAAGTTCACTTAATTCTCTTAATTATTTAAATGAGAAAAATAGTACACCATTTACCTTTTGAATGAAATAATAAACTCTCCAAATGTTAAATCATTTGTCAAAACTTAAGTTAAATCACTTCATGTATTTTTAGAAAATGTCAATGAAGACCTTCACAAATAACTAGTCCATATGAATTGTTATGAATGACATGGGGATAAACATATGCAACATAAAGAATTGACTAGTTAAGAAGAAATAATGAATAGCAAAAAGATAATGACATATTTAAAAATTTTGAATCTCTATATAAGGAAATTTCATGAAATTAAACAAAATGAGTTTTTCTGAAAAACAATAGAAAAAAATTTGAAAGCTACAAATTTTACTTTAAGAGCGTGTTTGGTGTTAACATACAATTTTGACTCAACAATTCTAAAATTCACACTTTTTGTGTTGATATTTTTAAATAGTTTAAAATCTATTTTGGGGAATTTTAGAATAATTTTTGATAACTACATTTATTTTCAAATATTAGAATTTGGACTAGCTTAATTTTAAATTTTAAATGCAGTGCAATAAGTTATTTTCTTGTCCAGATAAAATTATACATGTATGTTTAATTGACCCATAATTTGAACCTATATTTTCTAGCCCATTAGATTTTGAGATGAAATGTGTATAAAATCTCCACATTATTACAAAATAGGGTACAAAATAAAATAAGCATTTTAATTATAAAAACCCAAAAATATATTTTCTCCTCTTTCCCATTTTCTTTTCCAGCAGTCGCTGCCAGAACCCAGTGGATCTTTGCCAGAGAACTACCAAACCAAACCCTCTTCTTCCTCTTTCTATCTCCTCCAACGGCCACCAGATAATAGGCCAACGAAATTGCCCCTTTTTACATTTTTTCTGGCGAGAACCACCCCCCAAACAACACTATTTCCAACCACCGTGGCAACCCCACGAGCCACCCACGAACCACCATAAAATCAGCAACTCAACTCCCCCCATCGCCGCCCCAAACAGCACCAACAACAGCCCCCAAAACCTGCATGAAACGTCGCCAAAACAACCCAAAATCCAACCAAAACTACCTAAAATCAGTCCACAAAGTCACACCCCATTTCCACCCATTTTAGCCACAAAATCAGCCTCAAAAACCTCCAAATCAGTCCGCAAAACTGTTAGACCCCGTAATTAACTAAATGGAGGTCAATTGCTCATTCAAAAAAATTGTTGGGATTAAGGTATATTTTAAATTTAACTAACTTATGGTGCGTGAGTATGAAATCAAGTGAATTTTG
>JAOTQR010079012.1:0-10855 GCA_025774065.1 Solanum ossicruentum
ATATAAAGAGAGAGAGAGAGAGAGAGAGAGACCATAAATAAAAGAAAATTAATCTCATAAGGAACTATCTCCTTAAAAAATAGCATTAAATGACTCCTTAAAAAATCATCTTTAAAAGATTCGAAATAAATTAAAAAGAAAAATATATAAATTTGGAAAATCTCGTAAGTTATTAATCTGAAAGAATTACTCAAATAATGGAAGAATTCATCAAAATCATTTCAAATATGGAAGAAACACGCTCATGGAAAAAAATTAAAAAGTATGTAATTAATGAAGATGTTGTAACCAAAACAAAATGTGTAATCAGTGATTATGCTATAACCAAAAACAAAAAATCATGTTGCAATTAATATAGTAATTTAAGGTAATCAAGGTAAGATATAATTGTCATTGTTAGGTCTAGATTGATTTTATTTTGATTTTAATCTGAATTTTAAATCAAGTATATACTATAGAAAAGTTCTTCAACACAAAAGAAAAACAAAATTAAACTTATTTTTTCTAAATTATTTTTACAAAAAATTTAAAATGAAAAATAATATTAAAAAATATACAATATCATCTTTGTTTTCTTATTATAAAATTCCGTCCACGTAAAAGGTCAAAGAAAAAAAAGAATTAACTGATTTCAAGGATTATGCTATAACCAAAAACAAAAATCATCTAGTCATTTAAGGTAATCAAGGTAAGATATTGTTATGCCTCGGGACGGTCCCTAGGTGTAATTGACACTCAAAGACTATTGTTAGCCCCCAAGGGAACCACCTGATTTCATCTCATTTATTCCTTCATAAATTCTATTAATCAGTGGAAGATATACAGAAATTAATGGGCGCATCTCATTACCTAATCTCAAATAAACATTATAGTAAAAGGCTAATAGAAAGAAACTAGCGCACATGTCTCAATATCAACATCCGACTTTAGTCTATGAAGCCTCTATCACTATTACGTGGTGCCAATGACAGACCAATGACTATCTCAATCAAAAAAAAGATCAAACAAATCTAAATCTAAATCAAGACGAAAATGGGTAATGAACTCTCCGAAGTAGGGGAGGCTCACCAATCTGTTGAATGTTTCAAGATCCTCAATGGTGCGCCTGCTGATGAACTTTATCCTGTGTATCTACATCATAAAATGATGCAGTTCAAAAGGGGACGTTAGTACGTGGAATGTACTGGTATGTAAAATAGTTGAATAAAACCGAAACAGGTAGAATGATATAGAAATAATAATCAACATCAAGGATAGTTAAACAAATCAACATGTCAAATGTCTATCTAAAGCAAGAATAAAGAGTAGACAAGTAACCCATCATCCAATCGACTTATCATTCAAATCAGAATCATCTCAGAAGGACTCATCTCAACTCCTCTCATCACATCACAACTCAGATTACTTAGTTTGGAATAAAATATCAACTGAGCAATTCCCATTGTTTCAGGACAATAAGGTGAGGACCTGTCCGACGCTAACAGACTTAATCCATAGAATGAGAACTTATCCGACTCTAATGGACTTAGCCCTTGAGTGAAAACTTGTCCGACTCTAATGGACTTACCCCTCAAGTGAGAACTCATGCGGCTCTAACGGACTTACCCCTCAAGTGAGAATTCATCCGACTCTAACAGACTTAGCCCTCAAGATAGGGACTTGTTTGACTATAATAGACTTTGTCCACTCCTCATCTCAATTTAATTATCTTAAATTAGCCTCATGGAGACTCTCATTGTATTATTAACTCAACCTGTACATTCTCTATTGATTTCAAGGAGTTTAACCTATCTTAATTAACTCAATCCTCATCTCTGAACTCAAAGACCCAGATCATCATTTAAAAGAAGTCATTAGACCAGACTAAGAACTCAACTATGAAGACTCATAGGATTATCAAGCTCAACTAACTTAACTTTATACTCATGTCAGGATTTTAATCAACATACTCTAGTCAAGGCTCTAGACTCCATCCCTAGGTTTATTCATACATGCTTTCACAAAATAACATATAGGGTTTATACAATATTCCCGTGAAAAATATTCAATTCCAGAAAACAAGTTTATGATGATCATCAATATACGAAAACACATATAATAAATTTAATTTCTCAAGAAATAATCAAGAATCATGTATGTAGACTAAAGAACTTTCAACTCTCATCTAAGACCATCTATGGGACACATGGGAGAACAAACTCATTCTTTTAATTTAGCCTTACATACCTGAGATGATGAATTACTAACTTTTTTTCAAGAACTTGAACTCAAACCCTCACCCTCAGAGCTTTCCTGTCTTCCCTCTCAAAATACTCTTGCATAAAAACTTAAGAAAAGTGGGTTTAGAAACCCTCAATCGATAATAAACGGCTTTAGAAATATGTTTTAGGACTTAGGACAGGGTGGGGAATGACCAAAAGGCCCTTTCCGAATTAAAAGAAAAATTTTAAAATTTCATACACTAGTCTGCTACGCTTCAGCGGTGTAAACTAGTGTATTTCGCAAATTTTTTTTTTCGAATTTTCAATTCTCATTGAAAATTAAGAAAAAACTTAAGTGTGTCTCCATGCCCCCTCTTTTTCCCGCGTCACACCAGGGGCAAAGATCGACACTGTCCCAGCATTAATTAGCGAAAAATTTTTTTTGATCCGATTGCTCTTAAATCGGGTTGAGACCATTTTTCCGCTTGATCTTTTGTGCTGATCGCAAATTCAATCTCGGATTTCACATCGGAGCTTTGGAAGATGTGTTATGCTCACAATTATGTTTTAGGAGAGTTTTGATAATTTTATGGGGTATTACATCATCTCCCCCTTGGGATCATTCGTCTTCGAATGATGAGAAAAGGTAGACGTCAAGGCACGAATAACAATCAGAACTCTTCTCAAAACTCACTCAATCAATCAAACTCTCAACTCCTCATCAATTTTAAACCATCTCTATTCAGACTCAAGAATTGACACATCAACTGAAATAGACAAATTGGTTCAGACCAAGAGTAGAGATACTATCTTAGACATTTTCACCATCAGGCATGAGTGGAAAGTCGGAGCACAATCAATTCGAATCATTTAAACACCTGATCAATCAGATGTTCAAAAAAAAGAAGGAAATCACCAATTCTAATCAAGAATGGGACCATCGATATATAATACTCTATGTACAACTCTCACTCCTCTAATATCATCAACATTTCTATTGAGACTGAAAGACAGGATCACTGAATGGGTTTTAAACGAAAGATCATTGATATGATTCAATCGAGAAACTTATCTGAGAACGTTTATAATGAAGTACAATCTTTCTCGTCTATCAAGACTCATTCTGAGTTCATAGAACTATACATAGTGTAAAACTCAAGTCAAATTTCATTCACCATTGAGTTAGAAACTCTTAGATCGGTTAGCTAAGATCAGAATATCAAATGTATATCTAAAAAATAGGAACCTATCTGACTTAAACAAACTTAGTTCAAAAAAAATAGAAACGTGTCCCGCTTTAACGGACTTAGTCTACTCTACACTTTCATTTACTCTTACCCATGTATTGCACGTCATAAGGTCTTATCTATTCCCTCTTCCTTATCTTTACCCCTTATGTGATACAAGTACAACACCATAATCACCATAAGGATATATTCACTCCTCCTCATCTACCTTTACTCTCAGTCTGCTATCATCAACATCACTATTCTGGACCTGAAAGGACTCATCATCTCCCCCTTTGGCAAAACCTACATCTACTACCTCTCCATATAAGAACAAGCATGATTATACATCTGAGACTTGATACTCTAACTCCTACCATCAATAAGGGCATAGCAAGCCTATGGCCAATCTAGGCTAAAATGACATCGGAATTCATATTTAACCCAATTAGATTGACTAGAGCACCTCTATAGTGGACAAGAATGGTGCAATCACCGTTGGTTCACTTAATTAGGACAAACTCATTAATGGGGAGAGGGTCACAAAAGATATGACACTTGAATCAAATAAATCATAGCTATATTAGGGACTTAAAATATGCTAGTGATATCATTCGGTGGGGTTGGCATAGATGATTAGCCCTTGTAGGACCGCATTAGACATTCCCTCTACAGATGACCCATTTGACCACACTTGTAACACTCGGTACTCCCTCCATGACAGTCTCCTAAGTGAAAGTTACCACACATACCATAACGTGTCTTTCCTTGGGAACCTTAGGCCCGATTAGCTTGTGACTGAGAACATTGGGCCTCAAAATTTTGGTGATCCTGAAACTTCTGATCATGCCTATTCTATTAAACTAGTGCACTCGCTGTAGAAGTTGATTAGTGAGAGGACCTCTTCTAGAAATAGGATCCATCACCCTCATCTTATTTCTGCTGACTAGGCCCATGCCCTGCCGATTTTTCTTTCTTATTCAGCTACTCTTCTCTATCCCTCTTCTTTTCTTCCTCAGTTTGTTGGGAATCCATAATAATCCTGGAAATGTACATGCCTGGGATCAGTAAGGCTGCTTTACACTCCTTCTGCATATGCTTGTCTAAGCCAGACACAAACTTTCCCATCCTCGCCCTCAAATCTTGGACTATCTCCGGAGCATATCTGGACAGATTAATGAACTTAAGACTGTACTCCTTAACAGTCATCCCTCCTTGTTTCAAGTTCATAAACTCCTCAACCTTCGCCTCCCTCTACTCTTGGGGAAAAAGAAATAGTCAAGGAAAGTAGTCTCAAACTCATCCCATTCCGCGGGCTTAACATCTTCACCTTTATTGTCCTCCCATTGGTTGTACCAGAAATTTGCAACATCCTTCAGCTAGTAGTAGACAAGTTCAACCCCTTCCACCCCACTAGCATGCATGGCCCTCAAAACCTTGTTCATCTCGTCGATGAAATTATGTGGGTCCTGCTTAACATTCAACCTCGTGTACATCGGAGGATTTATCCATAAGAAGATCTTGAGTCTGGTTGAAGTTGTGGGCTCCTGTAAACTAGAGCTAGGAGCCTGGGGACCTCGGCTGTTACTCTGGGAGGCCACTAATTGAGTGAGCATGGTGATGGCTCCCCTAAACTCAGCCTCTGAGGTGGGAGCTGGCTGAGGCTGTATAGGGGGCACCTGTAGGACCTCAGCAGTCCTGATCGGGCGACTCCGTCTCCTGGTCTCTATCATGATTAGGACCTCTGGTGGGTCATTCTCAGCAGTTGGGGATAGAGCGTCTCTCAAGGCAGCTGTTGTTTTGGGAGGTATATTCTGCAACAGTGTAACGCAAGAAGTAGAAAAAGACTTGTATAGGGTTAAACTCTATTGCACGAACTCAGATCATAGAAAAAGGATAACACTTCCTAATATCCTATAACCTCCTACTTATGAGGTGTGGTGCACAACCCATAAACAAGACTCTACTAGACACGGCTTCATAGATTTCCTAGAACACTCGGACTTTGTGCTTTGATACTAAGTTTGTCACACCCCGAGAGGGTACCTTAGGCGTAACAAACACTCAGAGAATACTGCTAGCCCCCAAGCGAACCACCTGATTTCATCTCATTCTTTCTTTTATACATTCTACTAATAAGCAGAAAATATACGAAAATAAATGGGCACATCTCATTACCTAATCTCAAATAACATTATAGTGAAAGGCTAGTAGAAAGAAACTAGTGCACATGTCTCAATATAACATCCGACCCTAGTCTATAAAGCCTGTATCACTATTAGGTGGTGTCAATGATAGACTCATGGTTACCTCAATCAAAATAAATATCAAATAAATCTAACTTTAAAGCAAGATGAAAATGCGCGATGAACTCTCTGAAGTAGGGGAGGCTAACCAATCTGTTGAATGTTTCAAGATCCTTAACGATGCATTTGTTGATGACCTTTATCCTGTGTATCTATATCATAAAATGATGTAGTCTAAAAGGGGACATCAGTACATGGAATATACTTGTATGTAAAATAGCTGAATGAAACTGAAACAGATAGAATAATATAGAAATAATAATCAACATCAGGGATAGTTAAAAAAATCAACATGTCAAATATTTATCTAAAGAAAGAATAAAAAGTAGACAAATGACCCATCAACCCATTGACTTATCATTGAAATTAGACTCATCTCAGAAGGACTCATCTCAACTCCTCTCATCTCATCTCGACTCAGATTACTTAGTTTGGAAAAAAAATTACTTGATCAAGTCCTATTGTTTCAAGACAATAAGGTGAGGACCTGTCTAACTCTAACGGACTTAATCCATAAAATAAGAACTTGTCCAACTCTAATAGTCTTAACCCTCGAGTGAGAATTTGTCCGACTCTAACGGACTTAGCCCTCAAGTGAGAACTCGTCTAACTCTAACGGACTTAGCCCTCAAGATAGGGACTTATCCGACTCTAACGGACTTAGTCCACTCCTCATCTCAATTCAATTATCTCAAATTAGCCTCGTGGAAACTCTCATAATCTCATTAACTCAACCTCTACATTCTCTATTGATTTCAAGGACTTTAACCCATCTTAATTAACTCAATCCTCATCTTAGAACTCAATGACCCAGATCATCATTTAGAAGAAGTCATTAGACAAGACTCAAGAATCATAGGATCATCAAGCTCAACTAACTCAACGTTATACTCATGTTAGGATTTCAATCAACATACTCTAGTCAAGGCTCTAGACTCCATCCCTAGGTTCATTCACGCATGCTTTCACAAAATAACATATACGGTTTATACAATATTTCCATGAAAAATATTCAATTTAAGAAAACAAGCTTATGATGATCATCAACATATGAAAACACATATAATAAATATAATTTCTCAAGAAATAATTAAGAATCGTGTATGTAGACTAAAGAACTTTCAATTCTCATCTAAGACCATTTATGGGACACATGGGAAAACAATCTCATGTTTTTAGTTTAGCTTTACATACCTGTGATGACAAATTACCAACCTTTTTTCAAGAACTTGAACTCAAACCCTCACCCTCAAAGCTTTCCTATCTCCTATCTCAAAATACTCTGACGTAGAAACTTAAAAAAAGTGGGTTTAGAAACCCTCAATCGATAATAAACGGCTTTAGAAATACGTTTTAGGACTTAGGATATAGTGGAGAATGACCAAAAGGCCTTAAACTAAAAGAAAAGTTTTTAAATTTCGTACATTGCTCCACGACGCGCCAGGAGCGCGGACTAGTTTAGTTCATAAATTTTTTTTTGAAATTTCAATTCCCGTCGAAAATTAAAAAAAGTTTAAGTGTGTCTCCGCGCCCCTCCCCATCGCTCCAGGGGCATGGATTGACACTGTCCTGATATTAAGTGGCAAAATTATTTTTTGACCCGGTTGTTCTTAAATCGGGTCGAGACCATTTTCTCACTCGATTTTTCGTGCTTATCATAAATTTGGTCTTGAATTTCCCATCGAAGCTTTGAAAGACGCGTTATGCGCATGATTGCATTTTAGGGACGTTTCGATAATTTTACGAGGTGTTATAGATATAACTGTCATTATTAGGTCTAGATTGATTAATAAATCACTTAAATTAAAATCTGTATTAATTTTAAATTACTTAAAAATCCATATTTTAAGTAAATACATATTTAGGTATTTAAAATTGCATTTAATTTAAGTAATGTATTTTACGTGATTAAGATTACTAAAATTTTAATAATCTAAATTAATTTTAAGTCAATATTAATCAAAATTATTTTAATCTGAATTTTAAGTCAATATTAATTTAAAATCAGATTTAAGATATAATGAAATATTAAAAATGGTTTTAATCTAATAATCTAGGTAATAAGATATTAAAAAAGATTTTAACTTAACAAGATATTAAAAATGATTTTAATCTAATAATCAAATTGAAGTGTTTAATTGAGAAAGAACAATTATCATTTCTGAGAAAGACAATTATCATTTCCTTTTTGGGAAGAAGTAAAATTAGATAGGCTAATAAAAGTTATTGGTAGTTGTTCCATAAAAAGGGGTGAAATTTTTTCTTTTAATCTCTCCTACAACTAATTTAATTAAATCTAAAATTAATTAAATTAGTATTAATTAATACAAATCCGTCATTACCCATAATTATTTTAGTAATTTGTTGGAAGTACCTACATAAGTAGTAATAACTAATCTAATAATGATATGAGGATTAATTTTTCCTTAAAAAAAAATATTATTGCTATAGATAATAAAGATTTTTTTAATATAATGTAATTTTTTTTAAATTTGACTTGGTTGGTTGATCAAATTTGGCTTGAGAGTTTTTCTTATACGCTCTAGCTATGGCCCAGAGCCGGCCCTAACAAAGATGGCTACAAGACAATTTGATAAGCCAAACGATAAATGCAGAACCATGTCAAAAGAAAAATGATATTATTGTTAATTTCTGCTTCATTTTATATTTTACAAGGAAGAGTAAATCAACAAGTAATGTAAAACAAATCCGACAATAGAGGTTAAACATGAGTTTTCTGTTTCTATTACTCATTGTATATTAAGGACTACCGGGAGGTTATTATACTTGTCATATCTTCTAGAATTTTTTGAGTTGCCTCTTTTTAATAATAGTATACGTGTCCTGTAAGTATGTATCGTATTAATCTAAAAATTATATATAAATAACATTTAACATTAAAATAAATATAATATTCATATAAATAAAATAAAATGAATAATATTAATTTGATTCAACAGTTTAATTTATTATGAATGAGCAAAGCTGAGAAAATCAATTCAATTAGTTATAATATAGAGATGTGCTAATAGTTTATGAATACATAATGTAATAATTTGGAGTTGAATAGTTAGGAGTTAAATAATTCTAATTACTCCTTTTCTTTTCAAATTTGCTATATTATATACTTTTATTAACAAAATATTTGATGATCAAAGTTTTAGTTAATTTTAGAGTCTTAAATATTAAAAATAATAATATTTTTTCTTTTTCTTTCATAGCCTAGAAAATTATTTATCACGCCCCAAGAAGGTACCCTACACGTGCCCGGCACACAGAGACCATTGCTGGTCCCCAAGCGAACCACTTGGCCTCATCACATTCATTTAATCAATACACTCTACTAATCAGCGGAAGACAAAAGGAAGTAAATGGACACATTTCATCCGCTCTCAAAATAATATTATAAATGAAAAGGCTAGTAGAAGGAAACTAGCTCACAAATCTTAATATCAACATTCGATTCTAGTCTATGAAACCATTATCACTATCAAGCGGTGCCCATAAGAAACCCATGTCTACCTCTAATCAAAATAAAGCTAATCAAGTCTAACTCTATAAGCAAGATGAAATAAATATGATGAATCCTCCGAAGTAAGGGAGGCTCACCAATCAGCTGAATGTATCAAATCTCAACGATGCGTCTGTTGATGATCCCTAACACCTGTATCTGTATCATGAAATGATGCAGTGTCGAGTGGCATCAGTACGTGGAATGTATGGTATGTAAAATAACTGAATGAAACAGAAATAGATAGAATAATATGGAACAACATCAACTCAGAATAATAACCAAATCAAAATGTCAAGTGTCTATCAAAAGCAAGAATAAAGAGTAGAAAAGTGACCTATCAACCAATCAAACCTCATCAATCAAATCAGACTCATCTCAAAGGAACTCAACTCTGCTCATCTCATCTCAATTCATAGTACTCAATGTGAGAACTTTCTGGGAGTATCTCTTATCGACAACAATCACTTATAAGCCAGTGATTGTACAACAAGTCGTCGTTGTTTCCACGACCGTTTTGTACTTGCCAGGTAGAGAACGAATCGAATCCACTAGGGATCCCAACAAATTGACAAGTCTTCTATTGTTTCAGGGACTCTATCAAGAGGGAACCTCAATGTAATGTTATGGTTCTAATCCTTACCTATGCTAGACAACGTAGTTAATAAGTGCGAGTTGATTTTACTCTTACCCATTTTTGTGCTCGATACTCCTCCGAAGACTCAATGCTCATAAGACAATCAATCCAATCAAATCATCTCAATCAGCCTCGTGTAGGTACTCATCATTCAATCAGTCTCATAGAGACTCTCATCATCTCATCAATCAATATGTCAATCAGTAGCCCAAGGCTTAGGACAATCATTAGGGAATAATCGAATGGACAAATCATTATAGATCATTTATGGATACTCACAGGACTATCAAGTTATATCAACTCATCATCATTCTCACATCACAATCACAATCGACATTCTCAAATCATGGCTCTAGACTCAATCCCTAGGTTCATTCATGCATGCTTTCAAAGTTTAACTTGTAGGGTTATGTAATATCTCATGAAAAGTATTCAATTCAACAAAACAAGTTTATGATGGTCATCAACATAGGAAAATACATGTAATAGATATTATTTTCAAGAAAATATTCAAGAAACTATTCAAGAAGCATGTATGAGGACTCATGAACTCTCAATTCCTCTAGGACCATCTATGGGGCATATGGGAGAACAATCACATGCTTTCGTTTAGCCTTACATACCTGGAGTGCTATCAACAATCAACCTTCAAGAATTCTCCCTTGAACTCTTCAATATCAAGCTATTCATATCTTCTCTCAAGTCCTAGTCTTTTCAAGTACTTAGAAAGGACTTAGAATGGGTTTAAAACCCTTTTTACGCTCAAAATGACCTATTTTGATAGTGTATTGAGTTTAGGAGGGATTGAGAAATGTCTAGAATGCCCCTCATGAGTTAAAAGAAAATTTTTAGTGTTAGACCCCGTAAATATTTTAATTGAGGTAAATTGTCGCATTAGAAAATTTTGCAAATATTGTGTAATTGAACGTAAGTTTAATTAAGTAAATTCGTGGTGCCTAATTATAATTGGAGTG
>JAOTQR010079014.1:0-10853 GCA_025774065.1 Solanum ossicruentum
GGTCATACAACGAGGTATGTAAGGTTACTTGATTTCGTATCAATTGGCATGAAACATAGATTCCTTGGTAAGTAAAGGCATTTATTTACTCCTACATGTCAAGCAGCCATATGTCCACTCTTCCACATATTCATATGCTCTTATATATATAGTTATCTTCAAAGTTATATAAATATATGGATACTAAGTACGTGAGTTCTTGATGCTGAATAAAGTTCATGAGTTGTTCAATTCATACACATTCCATTGTCTATGTAACATACTCTCTTCATTTCCATATTGTACTGTATGATTATTTACATGGTAGATGTTGCATATACAGCCTTAAAACTCCAATATTATGACCACCAAAAAGAATAATCTCAAAGGTAATATAAAGATAGAGTATACAGTTTCGACGGGTGGTAGCCAGAGGGTGTTCAGGAAGAACCTAGCATAGGGACGATCCCGATACAGTTTACCACTGATCAGTTGGTCATTTGTTTACAGCTGTGTACAGATTTTATAGTACAGATGATACAGTAAAGGTAAAATGATATAAAGAATATAAAGTACTCGATCCCAAAGTATAACTAAAGGTGGCCTCTTATTCTACATTAGTGCATGGTTTCATTTGAGTTGTTATTTCATACACAGTATTTGCTGCCTTACATATTCAGTACATTATCTCGTATTGAGTCCCTTCCAGGGGACCTGCATTTCATGCTGCAGGTACAGGTGCTAATAGATCTCCCAGTAGAGTACGGAACATTCAGCTCCAGGTTGCTTCGGAGCTTTATGTGTGTTTAGAACTTTTTTGTTTGCGTTATCCAGTTAATTCATATGGGGCCTGTCCCGAGCATATGCAGATACTTTCCCTCCTTAGAGGCTTTGTAGACAGTGCAAACTAATATGTGGTCATATCTCATACTTTAGGCACCGTGGCCCAACAGCCTAGCAATACGCATCTCCTTTTAACTTGTTGAAAATTGTTTGTCTCCTTAGAAGCCAAACATAGATATTACTTATTATATGTATGCAAATGTATAGATATAGATTGGTTCTCCCGAGCCTTACAGGCAACGGGTGCCAGTCCGCCCTAACTGGACTTTGGAGCGTGACAAAAACCATGCAATTCAAGGGTGAAATCATGCTAGAAAATTCAATATAAAAACTTCAATAGATACTTGGTAACACCCTCAAACAGTATACATGAACCCTTCATCAAATCTTTCATTAGATCTTAGATTCATAGCCCAAAACATGGTAAAACAGTCGCAATTTTATAAACTCCAATATAGTGTGTAGTGATTTTCGTAATAGATAATACACATGAGTAAAGCAACTATAAATCATGTAATTTAGAGGAAAAGGAAGCTTGGGCATCATAGGTGAAAGGAACCCATGAAAGAAACCCACATGAAAGGAAGCTTTGGAGATGAACTTTGATGAAGATTGGAGATGGAGACTTGAAGCTTGAGTGCCCTTAAGACCCAGAAAGAGTTTTGAGTTTTTAGTTTAAGAGTAAAATATTTGGCTAAGTGTTTGAATGAACATTGGGGAATGTTTAGCATGATATCAAGGGTGAAAGAAACCCACGAAACGAAGCGTTGGAGATGAACTTTGATGAAGATTGGAGATGGAGACTTGAAGCTTGAGTACAATCCTTAAGACCCAGAAAGAGTTTGAGTTTTTAGTTTAGGAGTAAAATATTTAGCTAACTGTTTGAATGAACATTGAGGAATGTTTAGCTTGATATGATGGTGAAAAATGACTGAGTATAAGTATTTTCACGTTTGGGAACACTTAGGTCCAAGACTTAAAAGTCTTAGACTGGAACTAAAAACTGGCACCAAAATAATACGCGCCAGTGATGCGAAGTAGCTATTGGAAATTGACGCTTTGAAATTTTGAATTTTGCTACGGTTGCTCTAAAATTGGGGTTAGACCCATTTTCCCCTCAATTTGACTCCCTAACAAGAATATGAAGTTGAATTTTCGATATCACACACGGATTTTGATAAATATAAAAATTATGATTCTAGGCACTTCTGAGGCACATTTTCGGGCACTTTTTGGGATCGTTTTGATATCTTCCCATTGAGAACATTTGTCCTTGAATGTCAACGAAACATATACGAGAGATGTAAACATGACAAATTCAGCCCACATAGAGATTGAACAATGCACTTGAACACTATTTCAAAAATCTCATCATAATTGTAAAATCATCATGGACTTTCTCAATATAATTATGAATGCATGCAATAACATAGGGGCTAAAACATAAGGCTTGAAATTCATAAGAGGACTTGATGATTCTCCCAATGGGTCTTGATGAACACTACACCCTCACAAATCATCCTTTTCTCAAATCCACCCAATTTCTCCACCGGACCTCCTCCTAAGTTGACTCATCCACCACAAAGTACCCAAACCCAAGAGTCCCATATCACTTGGATCACCAACAACCCTCCTCAATCCTAGAAACATGAAGAACCGAACGAACCATATCCGTATCCAAAGGCACTTCCTATTCGTCTGCAACCTCACTAACCATCCTCAACACCCTATAAAGATTCACAAACCATGAATTTAATTCCCTTGTTACTGGGGCAAACCACGTCTTTCATGAGCGGAACCTTCAATTAGCCCTAATTACTAACTTTGAATTCATGTTCTCTTCTTCACACTTTGACATAGGACTTTTGATGACTTTGGGCTGTCTCCAACCTTTCCCTTATCAACCTTACCTTCTCCATAACATACATAACCAGATACAGACCTAACAAATCCATCTTTCCCACTTCAAATCATCCAACCAATGATCTACAACGCCTACCATAGAGGGCTTCAAAAGGAGCCTTACCGAACTTTTGAGAAAACAACACCGACACCGAAACAAAAAATAGAAGAACTGAATTAGTTTGGTTTGATTTGATTTTTCACTTTTTTGGTATATATGCCCACCCCTAATCTTGAGAGTAGGCAGGAATTGATAAGCGACTATCTCTCAATCTATCTCAAGATCAACCTATAAAGACAGGGAAATGTCAACTGCATTCAAGCTCACAACCTCTATACATGTGTAGAAGCAAGGGTGAGTACCAATAAGTAGCCAACAAGAGGATCTAAACAGTGGAAGAGAAGAAAGAACACAAGTACTCCTTCCATCCTATCCACAAATGTCTAAAACTACAACTCCACACTCAGAAAAGTCACCATACATAATATATATATATATATATATATATGTATGTATGTATACATGGAGTGCCATGAAATGCAAGTAATACAATGCAATGTGAAATAATCATGATGCATAATTGTCTTATAATACACATTCGTTGATTTAATCAGACCAGAACCTATGAGGGCCTCACATGGACCATGTATCCACAAAAATCATTTCCCTTCGACATTTATGTTTCATCTCTAGTCGAAACTATTTTCCTTCAACTTTTTGTTGCTCTTTGCTGGAACCATTTTCCTTTGGCATTTTTATCATTTCTAGCCAAAACCATTTCCCTTTGGCTTTTTATCGATAGTGAGACCCAGTCAATATATCATATCAACACAATAATTACTTTTTAAATAAGTATAAGATCATGTAAGGAGTCCATACAATTCACAACTTTCAATAGTCAAACAATCAATTTCATTGTTCTTTCAATATTAGAATCATCATCAAGTGCATATTTGTAATGACCTTGCTATCATTTTTGAGTTTATTTGTGGAAATTTCATTCCTTTTCGTAAGTTATTTTGGACATATTTTGAACTATCTGTGTTATTGGAACCGAGATCTTGTGTTTGAAAAGTGGAAAATGTGAGTTTTGGTATTTTTGGAAGCTTAAGTTATTGAAAAACTGAATTTTTATATCATTCTGAGTTTGGGTGTGGGATAAAAAATTTGTTGATTCCATTAGCTCAGGAATATCAAATTTGGTGTAGGTGAAGTTATAAAACTGAATTTGGAGTTATAACAGCGATTTTGGGTCCAAAGTTGCATTTTTAGTTGATTTTGAAGTCTAAGTTTGACTTTAGTCAACACTTGGAGATCAGAAGCTCTAGTCGAAATTATGGTAGTCTTAGTAGTTCTAGATGATAAAACTAATGCTTGAAATGGTCTTATTATAATTTTTGGAGTTTTCGAGGGAAATTTTGGTGTTTTGACTTTTAAGCTAGTTTTAATGAGCTTTATAGGTAATTGGGTCGAGGAGATCTCAAAATCAAATTTTGATTACTCCATTGAGTTTGGATTATCGTTTCTCATAGGGATGCATGTCTGGTTTTTAAAATTTGGTTTCTGAATGGACCTCGGGTGAAACGACCCTAAAAGGTGCCTAAAAATATGCCTCGGAAGTTCTCGGAATCTTATTTTTCATATATCTCAAAATTCATGCATTATTGTGACACCCTGTAACTTTGTGCTCTTATGTATCCATGTTTCAAGCCTCATTTGGTTAGATTGGGGGTGTATTAGGTTCATGGGAGACTCCTAGTACCTAGACGAGTTCAAGACTTCCTTAAGAGTTGAGTTTTGGGTGATGGTTCATGAAAGGGCCAACTTTAAACAAGAATAACTTTTAGCACATTTGGAAGTGTGGCCCATATCATGTCAAATGAAAGGCCTTTAAGTTAGCTTTCCGGCGCACTTGGTTTCACCTAATTTAGAATTCGGAGTCAAAAGTTATGACTATTTTACTGAAGACTGTCAGTGTAGAGTTGCACTACGAGCCCACTATTATGACTCGTAGGTGGTATGACTCGTAAGTCAGGGTACGACTCGTAGGTCAGGGTACGACTGGTAGGTCAGGCTAGTAGCAATTTCTAGAGACTCCGAAATTGAGCCTAGGGGTCATGTGAATGGTCCTACGAGTCGTAGTGCTACCTACGCGTAAAGGGGCCCGTAACAACTGTTAGACAGCTTTTTAGGAAAGGTTATTTTGGACCTTTTCTGCCCTTTCTAAGCTCTAGATTGACGTTTTTATGCTCATTCAAGGTCCCAAAAACCTTAAGTTCTTCATTGTATTGATAAAATATTCTCTCAAACTCTTATACTAATATTTCAGTCCAAAGTCAAGTGTCCAAATCTCTTCCGGATCTTATGGAATTCTTCCAAGCTTCAAGTTCTCACCTCCATCTTCACCAAGAAATTCTCCAAAGCTAAGGTATGTGGTGTTGAACCATTGGGTCCTTCCACCCATGGTTCCTAAACCCTTTTTTTACTAACATTGCATGATTTCAAGTAGATTTCACATGTGAGTCTTGTGTATTGAGAAATTTATTGCAAAGTGATTTATGTTCACCAAAGTATGGTTGTTTTAGTATATTTTGAGCTCTAGATCTTGGATCTAATTTTGAATTTGATAAGGGGTTTTGATGTGAATGTCTTGGGGTGCTGCAAGGTGTTGATTGATGGGTTCACAATAGATTTTCTTGCATGATTTCATCTCTAAATTGCATGGTCATTTACACCCATTACACCCCCCAAGATGTTCGATACAATGTTCGATTATGGTTTCTTGAGGAAATGAAGGTCCAAAGCATGAGATATGATAGGAATCATAATGATGAAATGGGCTTATGTATATGATCAGTCCTATATGAAGTGTTACACTAGAGCATGATAAATCCTATATAAAGTGATGCATTATTAGACCATGCCTAATCCGAGGGGACAAGAGCCCAGGTAACCTATCGAGGGATTTGTACCTTGGTAACTGAGGTAGGGGTTAGTACTCATCAGCCATGTGAGGGGTTCGTACTTCGCCACCCGGATGATAGGTGTGAATGTCATTAACCATGTGAGGGATGCGTACCTCACCACCTAGGGTGATGGGGTATGACCATCGCCATCTTAGCCCAACACAAGGCTGGATAGCTTGCTTGGTCTCATCTTCACATATGATATCTTATATGATCATGAGTTACTTAAGCATGTTTTACTTATGCATTAATCAGAAATGTCATATTACTATGTTATGCCTATTGCATATCGTTATACATTTTGGATTATGATGCTTATCTCTTGTTGCATTCCCACATACTTAGTACATTCAAACATACTAACACATATTCTTGCCTACATGATATCACCATGTAGGAATCGATGCCCAAGTTGATCATCCTCCTCATTCACATGGCTAGATGGGTACTACTCAAAGCTAGTTGGTGAGTCCTCCATTTCGGGGACCTTAGCCTATGTTATTCCTATTATGTAATGATATATTCCTTCTTATGTTCTCTATTTTGACTATGAGAGTGAGCCTAGTAGCTTGTCTTGGCGCCCGCACTATCTAGGTATTAGAGGTGTTTGTTGGACACATTATGTATCTATCTTATGAGCTTGACTTGACTCTTGAATATGATGTTTATGCAATCTACCCTTAGTCCCATTGCCCTTATTCTTACTCTTTATGTTTTTATATGCTTCTGCAACCTATGATGTGTAATGACAAGTTAAGAGGCTTGTTTGGGGTTTCTTTCGGTTCCTCATTCGTCGTGTCACATCTACGCCCTAGACTTGGGTCATGACAAACTTGTTATCAGAGCAATAGCATAGATGCTTGGAGTCCAACATACTGCATCGATTAGAGTCCTATTCATGGTTGTGAAGCGCGCCATGACTCTGAATAGGAGGCTATGAGGTGTTTTAGGAAATGTTTTCCTTCTTCATGTTCTAAGTCGTGCTATAGAGTTGTAGTGAGTTTTTCCCCTAATGATTGTTCTTTTCTATGCTTGATCATGCAAAGGAAGAAGGGCCGAACTCCCGAGGAGCAACCTTCCAATGGTGAACTCTGGGATGCTCTTACTATGCTTGCCCAAGTGGTGGCCAACCATGTCAATCAAGGGGCCCAAACTCCTCATGTTACTACCCCAAGAGCTAGGGTAAGAGACTATGAGGATGAATCCTCTGGTATTTCATGGGTCAACGGTGGATGAAGATCCATAAGAGTTCATTGATGAAGTCTACAAAATCTTGAATATCATGGGTGTTGGGCCAAATGAAAAGGCGGAGTTGGCGGCCTACCAACTCAAGGGTGTGGCCCAAATATGGTATGTGCAATAGAAGAGAGAGAAGGGGAATGGTCATGTCGTGCTTTAGGAGGAGTTCAAATTGGCTTTCCTTCATCGGTTCTTCCCTCTTAAGCTTAGGGAAGCTAAGTTGGAGGATGAAAAGTTGAGGAAGAAGAGAGGTCATGAGGCCAAGAGGGCCCGGTTTGAGGGTAGGCTCCAAAAGGGTGCTAGATTTCATCAAAGCCAAGGGCCTTCTCATGCTACTGATAAGGGATTATCAATGACTTCCCTAGACTTCAAGGTGTGGGTATAGTAACTCCTAATCCTGTGTGTCCTAGATATGGGAAAAAGCACGGGGGTCCGTGTTGTAAGGGTTCTAATGCATGCTTCTAATGTTGAGAGCTTGGTTACAAAAAGGTGGGTGGTCCAAGAATCCGTGGTAAGGGTCGGGGTGCAAATATGGTTCCTTTGAGTACATGTGGTCCTCAAGGTGGTTCCCCAAGGCACAACCAGTTTATGCTCTACATGAGAGACAAGGGGTTGGTGAGGTCCCCAACGTTGTTATCAGTATGCTAAAACTCTTTGATCTTGATGTATATGCTTTGATTGATACGGGTGGAACCCTTTCCTTTGTTACCCCTTTGTTGCTAGAAAGTTCCATGTTTAGTTAGAATTGTTTGCATGAGTCATTTGAGATGTCTACTCCTATTGGTGCATCTATTGTTTATAGGAAAGTGTATAGAAATTATCCAATTTACATCTTGCATAAAATATTGCCTTGAGATCTTGTTGAGTTAGACATGGTTAATCTTGATGTTATTCTTAGGATGGATTGGTTGCATACATATTATGCCTCTATTGATTGTAGAACCCGTCGGGTCAAGTTTCAATTCCCAAATGAACCCTTCCTTCAGTGGGAGAGTCATGATGTTGTAGTGAAAGGAAAGTTCTTTTCTTGCATTAAAGCCCATAAGATGATTTCTAAGGGGGGTTTGTACCATCTTGTGAGAGTCAAAGATGTGGAGTCCAAAGTCCCTCCTATAGAGTCAATTTTTGTTGTAAATGAGTTTCTTGATGTCTTCACAAAAGAGCTTCTTGGTATCTCTCCCAAAAGGGAGATAGATTTTGGTATAGACCTCTCCGCGATACTCAACCCATTTCTATTGCCCCATACCATATGGTCATGGCGGAGTTGAAGGAGTTAAAATAACAATTGACGAATTTGTTGGAGAAGGGTTTATTAGACCTAGTCAATCACCATGGGGTGCACCGATCTTGTTTGTGAAAAAGAAGAATGGGTCCCATAGGATGTGTATTAACTACTGACAACTCAAGAGTCACCATCAAGAATAGGTATCCTCTTCCAAAAATTGATAACTTGTTTGACCAATTGCAAGGGGCTAGCCATTTCTCTAAGATTGATCTCCGATCCAGGTATCATCAAGTGAAGATGAGAGAGTGTGATATTCCCAAGATGGCCTTTCAAACTAGGTATGGGCATTACAAGTTTGTTGTGATGTCTTTTGGGTTGACCAATGCAACAGCTATCTTTATGGATTTGATGAATAGGGTCTTTAAGTCCTACCTTGATTTTCTGTTGTGATATTCATTGATGATATTTTGATCTATTCCTGAGGTGAGAAAAAACATATGGGCCATTTAAGGGCTGTGCTTCAAAGGTTGAGGGAAGAGAAGTTATATGTCAAATATGATAAGTGTGAATTTTTATTATGGGAGATTGAATTCTTAGGGCATGTGGTGTCGGTAGATGGTATAAAAGTGGATTCTAATAAAAGCGATGTGATTAGGAATTGGCCTAGACCATTGACCCCATCAGATATAAGGAGCTTCTTTCGCTTAGCGGGGTACTATAGGAGGTTTGTGGATGGGTTTTCCTCTATTGCTTCTTCCATGACCAAATTGACTCAAAAGAAGGTTATGTTTGTGTGGACAGATGATTGTGATTGGAGCTTCCAAACATTGAAGGATAGGCTTGTGTCCGCTCCTATATTGTCTCTTCCAGACGGGCTAGTTGGTTTCGTTGTGTATTTTGATGCTTCCCAGGTTGGTTTGGGTTGTGTTTGATGCAAAGTGGTAAAGCCTATGCTTCTAGGCAACTCAAAGTACATGAGAAGAACTACCCAACTCATGGTCTTAAATTAGCCGTCGTGGTATTTGCTTAGCAGATTTGGCGCCATTACTTGTATGGTGTGCATGTGGATGTCTTTACCGATCATAAGAGCCTCCAATATGTGTTCACTAAAAAAGATCTCAAATTGAGGCAAAGAAGGTGGTTAGAATTCCTTAAGGACTATGATATATCATCCTGGTAAGGCAAATGTTGTGGCGGATTCTTTGAGTAGGGTGTCCATGGGTCGCCTAGCTCATGTGGATGGTAGTGGTATGGAGTTGGCTAGGGAGGTCCATCGGTTGGCTAGGTTGGTGGGGTTGTTGTTGTTGATGGCTCAACATCTTCTTTTGTTGATGAGGTGAAAGCAAAGCAAGATCTTGATCCTTCTTTGTTGGAGTTGAAAGCTTTGGTCAGTGGTAGTAAGGTGCAGGTTTTCTCCCAATTGGGAGATGGTGCCCTTTGGTACCAAGGTAGGCTATGTGTTCTTTGTGTTGATGGTTTGAGGGAAAGGATCCTTGATGAAGCCCATAACTCTTCTTATTCCATTCATCCCATGTCAAAAAAATATATATATAGGGATTTGAGGGATGTGTTTTGGTGGGGTGGAATGAAGAGGGACATTGCAAAATTCATTTCCAATTGCCATAGTTGCCAACTGGTAAAGGCCGAGCATCAAAGGCCGGGTGGCCTAACTCAAGACATTGAGGTGCCCACTTGGAAGTGGGAAGAGATTAATATGGACTTTATAGTTGGGTTTCCCAAAACTAGGAGAGGTTTTGATTCTATGTGGGTGGTGGTTGATCGAATGACGACATCGGCTCATTTTCTATCGGTTAAAGACTATCTATGGGACTGAAGAGTATGCAAGATTGTACATCCATAAGATTGTGAGGTTGCATGGAGTTCCCTTCTCCATCATATCGGATTGTGGTGCCCAATTTACTTCTCATTTTTGGAGGTCTTTTCAAAAGGGTTAAGGTACACGGGTTAAACTTAGCACGACCTTCCACCCTCAAACGGATGGCCAAGCCGAAATGACAATTCAAACCCTTGAGGATATGCTTAGGGCATGTGTTTTGGAGTTAAGGGGTAGTTGGGATGATCATCTTCCTTTGATCGAGTTTGCGTATAACAATAGCTATCATTCTAGCATTAGTATGACTCCTTTTGAGGCACTCTATGGCAGGCGATATAGATCACCGGTTGGATGGTTTGAGGTTGGAAAGGTGGCTTTGTTGGGGCCAGATTTGGTCATGGAAGCTCTTGAGAAGGTAAGGATGATTAGGGAAAGGTTGAAAACAACCCAATTTGAGCTTAATTTTAGTGGAAAAGCAACTCCTTTTAATAAATTAAATTAAGCAATCTCCGAAATATTTTTATGGATCCTTCAATTGTGAACATTAGTTGTTAGGGGTAATATTATAAAATTACTAAGCAGCTACTTTAAAAAGATTCAATTAAAAAAACTCTAAATTATTTTTGTGGGTCTCGCATAATGTATAAGAGGAAGTAGATAGCTCAAGCAGGCATGTCAACCTACTGCCTGCTTGAGTTGCGTCAACTCCCTCTTATTATATATAGTAATATAATGGAATAGTAGTTGTTGTATTGAGGGTTGTGTTGGCTGTAGCTGCTATATTACCTGAATTCTTACATTATATGACTATAAGAGGGCTTGAAAGAGGCTGGTTGGAGCTACGAACATGTGAATGGTATGTAC
>JAOTQR010079015.1:0-10853 GCA_025774065.1 Solanum ossicruentum
CAGTTAAGAACACAAGTACTCTTATCCACCCAATCACATACAACCGAACTACATACCTATATATATATATATATATATATATATATATATATATATATATACATATTAACGTATACACATTATAGAATGATGTCCTAGAATATTCAACTGATTTTCAGAGTCAAGTAATACAATAGTCTATCAGAACATAAGAAGTTATGGTTTCATAACACGGTATCCACACAGTCCTATCTTCACATGTACATAACTCAAGTTAACAACTTATATCACAACCTTTCAATGGTACTGTCTCAATAATATGCAAAGCTCAAAGCATTCAACACATCACACATGTTACATATAACAACTTCAGGAAAAGAATGATATGAACTGGAGTGAATGTTACAAAATGTAAACAATGTGATGCTATGTCAAGTAATCATGATGTATATTTGCCCTACGATACACATCTGTTAACTGTATTAGAACGAAACCTATTTGGAGACACACATGGACCATGTATCCATCGGAATCATTTTTCTTCGTCATTTACTTTCATGTCTAGCTGGACCATTTTCCTCCAGCTTTTATTTTCTTTTCTTTTTCTAGCTGGAACCATTTCTCTTTGGGTTTTCATTTCTTTTTTTCCTTTCTTTTTCTAGCCGTAATCATTTTCCTTCGGCTTTTCATCATGAATGGAACATCAAGCAATACATATCATTATAGCACAATAATCACTTTCATAATACAAGAATATGCAAGATTTCTATATGAATTATTTATTCAATTATCAATATCGATAATCCACGAGTTCACAAGTATTCACAATCCCACAATCATTTCACAAGTTAAGAAATTCACAACATATACAATCACCCAATCCAAAATCCCACGATCCAAGCCTACAATAGTATAATTCTATCTCATTTCATACCATAAATCACCCAAACTCAATCATATAGGAGAATATAAGGTTCAAACTTACTTAACAAAAGTTAAAAGTTCACTTGCCTTAATTGATGTCTCAATCAACTCAAATTCATGCCTTTTCCCCTTCTACAATATTCCAAATTACCATAATCTAGTCAAATATAGCATCACAATCACATTACAGAACTAGTGACATTAAAATTAAGCAATTCAGGTAAAAAGATAAGAATTGTCCAAAAATGTCATACCGAAAATGGGTCTCGAAATCTGAAAATTTTGCATGAAAACATTCCCCAAGTAATAAGGAATCTAATGGTGAAAACTGTTTCAAGAAAGAAGCTCCAATTCATCATTTTTCTATCAAAAATCCATGTCCTCCATGAAAATTTCAACTTTTCCAATTCAAAACCCAAATTTTGATGTTAAAATCATTAATTAATCAATGAAAATCGAATATATGAGTTAGAAATACGTTACCCAAAATCTTTGTCTTGATAATCCTTGAAAATTCTCCCAAAAACAGAGCTTAGGATATTAAAAATAGTGCAACAATGATAAAACCCGTCATTTAATAAGCACGCTATTTCAGGTCATGAACACAGTCTGCAAACATTGAGGACCTTCTGCGAACACGGAGGTTAGGCAGTGTAACACTTCATGAATGCGGAGACCACCTCCACAAATGTGGAAGTTAAGAAGAATAACATTTTGCGAACGCGAAGGACAACCTAGGGAATGTGGAGTACAAAAGTGAGTGCATCAGATTATAGTTTAACCAACAATTTCACACACGGAACAGACCCTCAAGGTTCGTTGGGAATCTGATACACACAATCCAAACATGCAACTCTACGAGAAATGTTGTTTCGGACTCAATGGAACCTTCAGAATTCGAGTTTAAGGCCTCCTTGGCCTGGAACCCGATAGAAGCCGAAGAAACTAGCTAAAACTCAATATCCCAAATATGTCCTTGAAAACTCTAAAAATTACAACGAGACTATTTCTAGTGTTAGTTTCACCACCCAAAATCACTGGAACTATCAGAATTTCGATTTAAGCTTTCGAACTCCTAATGTTTACCAAAGTCCAACTATAATCTAGATTCAACTGAAATACAACTTTGAGTCCAAAATCTCCATTTTAACTCCAAATTCAGTTCTACTAAAACAAATTCTGCATTCTAGAGCTGATGTAATCGACGGAATTGCATTTTTACCCTCGAAACTCAAGATGATCTCAAAACTCAAAATTTCAAATTTTAAGCCTTTAAAAACTCTTTTTTCAGCAAATCTTCAACTTTTTACAAGGTTTTTGAAATCCGTCGTTAAACTCAATTTGAAATGACTTAAGGCAACTTTTAGGAAGAGCAAAACGATAATTTTGTCAAGAATGCATAAAATGAACTTCGAGGTCATTACATGAATTGATTTTCTCATCTTTGCCAGTTCATAATAGATTAAACTATTGTATCAAATTAATAATATTTATTTAATTTTGTTTACATAAATATTATATTGATTTTAATGATAAATACTATTTATATATACTTTTTAGATTGATACGGTATATACATGCAAAATACATACACTAAACTAATCATAATAAAAACGAGTGTGGCTGAAAAAACATCATAGTGACAACTCTTCACGGAGAAGTGCGTAAGTCCAGTTGAAATGCCAAACTGGCGAAGCTAAGGTCTCATCAGCTGCACGTGATGAGAGTAACTTCAGTTTTATTTTATAAACATCAAAATATTCAAGATGAGAAAACTATTCTCTTTTTTTGGTAGAAAATAATTCCTTTTAATATTCCCACACCTGCCCACAACGTGTTCATCATTTCTTGCTAGCACGAGCTTTGCCAGCTCTATCCCCATAAACACCTTATTACCCTCATGTCAATAGATCATTTCCTTTGATTCTTTTTCAGTTTAATATTCCAGTGAGTAAATTTTATTTATCTTATTAATTTAGGTTTACAGTGAATATATAGGTGGAAAAGTGTAGGGCATTTTTATCAAAATATTTTTAGTGATCAATGCACATTTAAAATTTCTCAATATGAGAATCAATTCAAGACTTATCATGCTATTTCATAAAGCAAGCAGATTTTTGCATCGACTCTTATGGCAAAGCCTTTGTTGTTTACTTTAGGAAAGAGCGTGTGATATAACCCTCAATTTTGTCGTTTAGAGATGAAATATCTCTCGTTAAAAAAGTAACTCATACATATGTATTGTTATACACTTATATGAATGACTCAATATACTTTATTAAAAGAATATTCATGTAGGGGTACATTTTATCATCCTTATACATTTTTTCTTTTGACTTTTTTTATTCAATGACTAATTTAAATTTATTGTTTTGATGATTAAATTTATTTTCTCTCGTATGCCCTCAATTTCTTATTACAGTTATAAAAATAAATGACAATATATCCAGAAAAGATTAATTTTTTTAAAAAAAATTCTTACTTTTTTTCTATATTTTCATTCACAATTTCCTAATTCTCATACTTGTACCCTAAAGAATGTGAGGAGCAAAATAAAATAAGAATAAGAAATTCAAATAATCATACTTAAAAAAATTTAAAAAAAATCATGTGTGGGTAGAACATGTATACTACTATATGAATTCTTTTAAAATTAAAAATAGAAGAAAATAAATTTAAAAGTAAATTTTTACTCTTGTTAGGTAAAAAAAATATATGCAAGTCACTTTATAATGATAGAGATGTGTATGAGCCATTTTATAATCTCTCCATATTTGTACTATATTACAAGCATAAAGTCCCTTATAAATGTTGTTCGAACTTTTTGCTCTTCATTAAAAGATTTTGCTTTAGATAAAATCGTTTTTTCATCATTTTCTTTAAATTATTATTTTATTATATTTATAATATTAACTTTTAAAATATATGGAAAGAAGTTATAAAATAAGAACTTTTAGTCGTAGAAAGACTTCTAAATCTTCTTTATTTGATAAACTTCTACTTCTTCCTTATTTGAATAAATAAAATGCCCTACAATCGCTAACGAAAAGTCAAATTTACCATGGACTCTAATTAGTGATAGAATCTCTGTATATAAGATCTTTATAAATAAGTAATTTATAAAAATTACTTTTGTAGTGAGTTATTTATATTTTTATAAGCTCATAATTAAAATTAATTTTTTGTTAATATTTATTATCAAATGAGTACATACTTTGATCATGCACAAAAAAACATATAAAATTAATTTAATTTAATTTAAATAAGAGGAAATTTCAAAAAGGGATGAGTAAAAATTAATGCCAACTAAAAGGAAGAGGTTATCCAGCTAGCAGCAGGCACAAAATGAACCCCCTTTCTGAGGCCTCCTAATCGCCAATACGCCATGCTCTATTATTCCTCTACACCGCCACTCTGCCTTGTCTGCGCCCACAAACACAATCACGATCCACTCCACAGTCCTTACATATTTATTTTCTTTCTTCTAAGGAATCGTCTGACTGAATGTATTTTATATATTTATTTTATCTGTCTTAAAGGGTCATTTAGTAAAATAGATTGACAAAAATGAAATATGTATTAATTTTTGTATTAATAATATTCTGTCTGGTATATTTTTTTACATTATATATAACTAATGCTTGTTTTACATTCTATTGTATATTAAAATATGTATTACTAGTATTGTAATTTCTAGGTATTAATGCAATACTTTTAATGCACGCATTATAATGTTTAAAGACCACATTACGTCTCAAAAAAAATTATATTTTTTCCACCATAATTGTAAAGGATATTTATTTAAATAAATATTTTTATACAATGAAGGTTATTTTTAGTACATAAAATCAAACAATACATAATAAATAGTTTATGTATAATTAATGCAAGTATTATTAATACAAACATTACTAATATAAGTATTTCTAATACACTCTATTTAATATTATTCTTACACATTTCATCAAATGTGACCCTAGTTCATTTTCACCTCAAACGTATCCCTAGGTAAACTTACCTGCAGATTTAGTTAGGGATACTTACTTGGGAATTTATCTAGGAATATTTTTATTAGTGATATTATATGGGGATTAGGATATGCGAATTTTGTTGAAAATTAATTATCTGAGCATTTACTTGAGATTTTTCTTACCTGGATAATTTCTTGAATCTTTTTTTTGTGAATTTCATTGAAAATATTTTTGGAGGAAATTTACTTGTGAATATGCATATTTAGAAATCTATCGCATATCTCGTTGCCGACATTAGGAACAGCTGGAAGGGCTCTGAGTGAGAGAAATTTTAGTTGAAAATTGTACAAGTTTTTTTAAAAAACTTGGAGATTTACTTGAAAATATTTAAAAAATTAAAATCATAATAATATAAAAAATGATAATAACATCACAAATAAATTTTATTATTAAATATTTACTTTCTAGTTTCAAGTCAAATAAATTATTATACAGTAATATCACTCTAAGAAGATGTTAAAAAGAAAATAGTCTAAAACAACACTTGAAGTTATCATATTTAGTTTATTTATTTATTTAGACAGAAACTCCATGCACGCGCATTTATCAGTTTTATAACCTTATATGTAGTTAAAATTTAATCCGTATAAAATCAATGGTCCCATATTACAAATCATAAAAATTATATGGCTAGTTATTGATCCAAGTAAAAAATTACTATCTTCAAATGATACATATTCTAAAAGAAAATTTTCTTTTTAATAACAAAATATGGACAAGTTCGTCTAAAAATATTCATCTTTATATCTAAGATTCATAAAAAAAAATAAACACAAAAAACCTTTTTATTTACAATTTTTATTTATCTAAGTCTAAAATACATTTTTCTTAAAAATAAAATAAAATTGGGGGTAGAAAAAGTGAAAATAGGAGAGGAGATTACAACATAAGGAATCAAACCCTTACCAATAAAGTGAATATTCAAATAGTCAACCAATTATATTATTTGGGATTCCTCAATTTAAAACATTGAATTTTGATCTTATGAATAGTATCTTATAGGAAATGTCAAGAAGGATTTTCATAATATTTGGAAGCTGGTAAGTGATTTCTTCAAATGCGTAGAGTATATTCCACATTGTCCAATATTGTAGGAGTATATATTTTTATTACTTCAAAATAGAATGTCAAGAAGGATTTTCATAATATTTGGAAGCTGGTAAGTGATTTGTTCAAATGCGTAGAGTATATTCCACATTGTCCAATATTGTAGGAGTATATATTTTTATTACTTCAAAATAGAATTAGAAAATCAATTAGAACATTCTTTAATTTTGTAGGAAGAGAATTTGGTATAATTCCACTGATATCTTTTGTACCACACCAGATGAAAACATTAAAAATTTTGCGTTTATAACGATATGTGTGAGAAAGATGTAAGGGCAGTACTTCGAGGATGAATGTTAAATATCGGTTATTTTTTAAATACAACTATGCGCGGGTAAGGTATATGTTGGTGTGTGCAATAAACAAAAACAATAATTAAGATTGAAATGATTGAAACAATTGGGGGTATATTATGGGCGGGTAAGGTATATGTTCGTGTGTGCGCAATAAACAAAAACAACAATTAAGATGGAAATGATTGAAACAATTGAGGGTATATATGAAAAACACTAAGTTAAAAGTAAGATATGAAGAAATTAAATTAGAAACAAAAAAATTGATGTTCTAATTTTGTTGTAGAGTTTGCTTGCAAAAACAAATTGCGAGAAAATTTTTTTTTGCAAAGACCCGAATGTTGTACGACTTCTTTAGAGCTTGATAATGTGGTTTCAAAAAAGTTTTAGACCAAGGTGACGCTCCATGGGAACCCTCACGGTCCATGTAAGGCTACACAGACCGTGTGGAGCCTCCATGGAGTGGCCCTTAGCCTTAAGAGTGGTGTTTCCTTAGTGTGGAGTTTTCAACTAAGGCACACCACACATAGACCCCACATAGATCGTGTGACACTTCACGGATCGTGTGGTAGGCCGTGTGGTGGCCATAGTCTTGAAATTTCATAGTTTGGGGCCAAGTATAGTGGTACAACCAAGTATACGATCCGTACAAGGTGGTACAGTCCATATGGCCTCCCGTATGGCTTCCATAGTGACATTTCTTTAAGTATTAAATCACTATCTCGAAACTTTGCCGTGGAAGAATTTTTCTAAGGGAGGTGGTACGAGCAAGCGTACGGCCCCTGTGGCCCTCCGTATGGGTGGTTTCGTTGAAAAATTCTAAGTATGGAGTTACTGTTTTGGACCTTCGTCAAGTGAAGTTTTCCCAAGTATTGGATCGCGGACAAGTATACGGTCCGTATAGCATGTCACAGACTGTATAGTCCTCCATGAGGCAACGTTTTTCAATTTTTTCAACTTGTTTCATTGATGGCGTTTTCGTAATTATGGATTATCGTAAGAGTCTTTTGTGGCTTCCTATGTTACCTAAAAACTTCCTAATGACCTAAACCTTATTCCTCTCATTCAAATTCATTCCTCACATTTAAAATTCTCTGAAGTCTCTCTCAAAGAACTCTAGTGGGAATTAAGCTTGGGAATCAAGGGAAGACTCATTCTTCTTCAAATTTCTTCTTGAATTTTCTTCATTAGCTAAGGTATGTGGGTTTGATTCTTGGTTCCTTTCAACCAAGAAGACCCAAATTCTTTTCAAATGATTTTCATGAATTTTAGCTTTCTTTAAATATGAGTTTTCAATATTATTATTTATTAAATTCAATTGAAGTATGGGATATGCTTATTTGATAATTTTAAGTTAATTTAAGCCCTAATATGATGAATTACATTGAAGTTATGATTGTGCATGTCCCCTTTAAAGCTTGATTTGTGCATGGGTAATCTTTATTATGATTTATATGTGAATTTTACCTATGTCTCTACTTGAATTTCATAATGTATTGTTGATTAAAGCTTGAATTTATACTACCCATACTATTCTCATCTCATTCATAGCATATGCATTCATGAACTTCGAATTTTATGAAAATTATGAAGCGGGTTGAGCCCAATTATGTTTATGTATATGATTTTGATATGATATTGATTATGACAAGAATGTGATCACATAAATATCTATTGTCATTGATTTTTTGAACATGTTAGGTGCTTGCACTATATTGTTTAATGAATTAGCTATTCCAAGGCATAAAAAAAACATGATATTGAACTATTATTTGACTTTTTAGCCCATGAATGAATGATTATGAGGAATGTTTGGCTTTTAAGCATAATTGTGCACTGAAATGGTTTGAAATGATTATTGCCTCTTTTAAAAGTATGTATCTGTATAAGTATTCTCGTGTGATATTTTGACTTAGCATCGATGGATTGAAGGTGTCAGAGCTATCCCCAAGGGTCCTCTCCCTTTCCTTGAACTATGTGCCAGCATATGAGTCATCACTGAAATGACTACGTCGAAAGGGATGGTTATTTATTGATTGATTGATATGATATTGAAAATCCTTCTTAAATGACTGGGTTGTAAGGAAGGTGTCCATCCACCGAAATGACTGGGTTGTAAGGTCTGATGTAGATTGCCCTTGACAAGTAATCTTCTCCTACCTATGGGAAGTCTTCATCGGACTAACTCATGTAATAGCTCGCATGGGTTTGATTTGTCGGTTATAGTCCATCCCCACTATATATGAACATTTGTGCATTTCATGTATCATTATTTCATGGCATATCGTATACTATATCTCTTGCTATATGTCTCCTTCTATATTATGTGCCCTTGCCATCTAACATTGAATGCGGGTTTAGTAAGTCATATGTATTGCACGTCCGCATCTCTAGTACATTCAAATGTACTAATGTATACTTTTTTGTACATGATCTAACCATATAGGGTCGAGGATTACATTCATCAGGCCACCGTATAACTTCTAGCTTGGATCTTGAGATTTGTTTGTTGTGGTGAGTCCTATCTTCCAAGGACAAACCACCATTCCTCTACCTATGGTGTTTTATTTATGTATTTTACTTTGAGAGTTAGCCAGTGGTATGTCTTGGCCCCCGTCCTATCTTATGACTAGAGGTATTGTTGGACATCTTGCAAACTCTTTTACGTTTATATGCTAAGTGTTGTGAATGGAGATTATACTTATGACTTTGGTTACCCATTGGATATTGTTATGTTGATTGGCTATGAGTTTTATGATATGGTTATATGTTTTGATGTGAAAGATCCTAAGTCTCCAGTTGCCCCCATAGAGTGAGTCACACTTATCCGCCCCTTAGTATTGATGTTCTATATGTTATGTGGATCCATGTTATTCCCTTTCCCTATAATATTCCCATACTGTGAGTCCTACTTTCCTATCCCTTAGATCTATGTGTTTACTATTCGTTTACGATTCTAAACTGATGATGTGAATATGGATACTTTGAGGAATCTCTAGGAACTCTTGGGTTCCCACTCGCCATGTTACTCCTATGCCCTAGGTAAAGGTCGTGACAATTTTTCACAAATTTTTATCAAAAAAACTCTTGTAAATTTTTAGTATTTTTTTGCAAGAATTTATAAGTAATTTACCTATAAAAACAAAATCCCCAAATAATTTATTTGGGAATTTTAAAATTCCCAGGCGTTAATTATCCCACGAAGGTATTTCCATCGAATTTATTTTGGCGGGAAAATCTACAGGAAATTGAATTACCTGCAAATTTTTATGTATAATCCCTAGGAAAATACCTATGAAATTTGCACTTTTCTTGTTAAACAACCCCAACCCATATCAAAACCTACTCCCATGAAACATGTGGTCTACCTATATGGTGAACACCAAGTTGTTTAGGAGAAAGATGAAATAAGCTAAATAATCATAAATGAGAATCTGTAGTTTGTTGTAATTGGGAAATTCTCATACGAATGGCATGATATTCAAGATTTGAGAAGAATAATCCCCAAGCAGTTTGATCTGAAAGGTCAATGTAATGTTGGAGTATTAAGTAGTAGACATATTCTGATAAGGGTCTCCAATTTGAAAGACTATGCCAACCTACTTTCAGAACCAGTTGTCTACATTACCCACAAGCATTGGACTTATACGATGAGGACATTGAAATGAGACCTTCTCTTTACACCTGAGGAAGAAACCACGACTGTCACAGCATGGATCTCATTTCCCTCTCTTCCTCCAAACTTTTTTGGAAATGAGACAGTTTTCTCCCTGGCTTCTGCTGTGCGGAAACCCCTACAGGTGGACCTTGACACAAAATCAGATGAGACCAAGTTGCGTTCATGTCAAGGTTGAGGTAGATCTACTCTATGATTTCCCAAAACGCATCTATGTGGGATTCAAGAAGACAGGAGAGGTTATAGAATAATGGATTAATATTAACTACGATTATGTTCTAAAATACTGTGACAATTGCAAGATTCAAGGCCACAACGAGCAGCAATGTTATGTCTTTCATCTGAAGTTGTATCCAAAATTGGAGGATCAATGAAAAATACAAAGCATGATAGCCAGGAGACTAATAACAATGGTGTTATGGAAAAAGAGAAGGAACAATCCGAGGAGCAAAAATAAAGATGGGACAAGAATAAGAAACATAGATACAATAGAAAAGTAAGTTTGGAATAGTAAAGGATTGTTGAAGCAAAACGTCACCACTATAAAGACCAATAATTTTAAGCTTTACAAGATAAAGAGGAATTAAATAAGGGGGAAGAGAAGAATGTGAATAACGAGGATGATAAGACTGATAATAAGACAGATGAGGCCAATGATAAGGTCACTATAGTGAGAACAACTAAAGAGTGGATTAAAGAGAAATTTTAGCTTAAGGTGGAGGGGGAAAACTTTAACCCTAAGGAGATAAGAGGGTTTGAAGACAATACGGCAAAAACAGTGACACCGAACAAAGATAAGGAGGTAATTCAGACTCCTAATGATCTAGAGGATGTTGGGAGTGC
>JAOTQR010079016.1:0-10853 GCA_025774065.1 Solanum ossicruentum
TCGTGTATACTATTTGCAAATGACATAGTACTGATTGATGAGACTCGGACTAAAGTTAATGATAGGTTGGAGATTTGAAAAAACGATTTGGAATCCAAAGGGTTCAAACTGAGTAGGACCAAAATAAAATACTTAAAGTGCAAATTCAGTGTTGCGAGGGATGAAACAAACATTGATGTGAGGCTTGCCTCTCAACCTATCTACAAGAGAGAAAACTTTAAGTACATTGGGTCCATTATCCAAAGTAGTGGTGACATCGATGATGATGTCACACATCGTATTGGGGCAGCATGGACAAAATGGAGGCTTACCTCTGGAGAATTGTGTGACAAGAAGATACTACCTAAACTCAAAGGTAAGTTTTATAGAATGGTGGTTAGACCGTCTTTACTGTATGGAGTGGAGTGTTGACCAATCCAAAACTCACATGTTCAGAAGATGCAGGTCGCAAAGATGAGGAAGTTAAGATGGATATATGGTCATACTAGGAGTGGTAAGATTAGGAATGAGTACCATTCAGGAGAAGCTAGAGGTGGCCCCTGTGGCTGATAAGATGAGAGAAGCGAGACTGCGATGATTTGAACATATGTAGAGAAGGAGTACCAATGCTCCTGTTAGGAGGTGTGAGAGGTTGGATTTGGGAGCTACACGGAGGAGTAGAGATAGACCAAAGAAGTATTGGGGGAGGTGATTAGACAAGATATGACGAAACTTGATCTCACCGAAGACATGACCTTAGATAGAAAGGAGTGAAGGTCGCGAATTAGAGTACCAGGCCAATAGGTTAGTAGTATTAAGTGGATTTTGACCTTGGGGTATAGTAGGATAGTAGGATTAGTCGTGCTTTTATATTTTGTATTGTCATTAAATGCCATATATGTTGATTTTTTCATATTTACACACTATCCTTGTCACTGTCATGTGATTTTCATTGTTAGTCGTTATTTCTGTTTTCTTTTCTTTTTTTCCATATCTAATTTATTCTGCATATGAGTTTTTGAGACAACGATTCCAAGGAAACAACCTCTCTAGCTTGTGAGGTAGTGGTAATGTCTACGTACATTCTACCATTCCCAGACCCCACTTGTGGGAATCCATTGGATATTTTGTCGTTGTCGTTGTAGAAACTTTTATATCTTCAAATTGATTATTAAATCTAAATAGAAAATCACGCAAAAAAATTTCCTCAATAGTGGAGCGAAAAAACCCAAAGGTCTCAGTCTTCAATAATGTTTAATATCAAATACAAAATATATTATTATTATTATTATAAAATGGATGTCCAAATAAAAATTTTCTTGGTCTACGTAATATAATTTGTGACAATATAAATATACACATAATACACTTATGTGTAAGATACATTTACACTAATTTTAGTACATGTTGTAACTTATTTATCCATGTATTATACTTGGTGTACAAGGTATATATATGGCAATAAGAATACCATAAATGACCATGTATACACAAGTATAAATACTCCCTTTTATTGTAACAAAATGAATAAGTAAGAATAGAAAGTAACAAGAGTGAATAAGAAATACCACTCCGTCTTCTCTTTATATTCCTTCTTAGTTTTACTATATTCTTCATCGTTTCACAATATGTTATCAGCACGAAACTCCAATCTCAGTATGTATAAAATCTTCTTTTAGCTATTCTTATATCTTATAATATAATCATCATACTTTATTTTTTGAACTACTTACGATACTACATAAATTTTCATTTAAACATTCTATATTGCTCTAATTAATAAGACTAATGTTTAATATATATCTATATTCTAATGCTCACTTTACTTTGAATTGACGAAAGATTAATTAGATAATATATTAATTGTTAATCAACTTGTTTTTCAAGGATCTACTTAAATTTATTTTCGCAAAAGAAAATAGTTCTTTATTCGCAAGTCATTTTTGATTCATTCTATTTAAAGTTTTCATCATGTCAAATTAATCTAAACTTGAATTTGTGGCACTTGATATATATTACCAGAAAATTATTTATCATGGATCCTTGACGCCGAAATTCACCTTCACGCTAAAGGTCTTGGAGACACTATTAAACAAGAAAATAAGGCATCTAGTCTAGATAAAGCTAAAGCTATGATTTTTCTTTGTCATCATCTTCATGAAGATTAAACAACTGAATATTTAATTATGAAAGACCCACTTGAATTATGAAATAATTTAAGGTATCGATATGATCACCTAAAACTTACTGTATTACCAAAAGCTTGATTTGATGGATACATCTTCGATTTCAAGACTTTAAATCTGTAAGTGAATATAATTTGCTAATCACAAAGTGAGTTCAATATTAAAATTATGTGGAGATATTATCACTGATGATGATTTACTTGAGAAAACTCTTTCTACCATGGACGCTTCAAATGTGTTGTTATAACAACAATATCGTGAAAAGGGATTTAAGAAATATTCTGAGTTAATTACATGTCTACTTGTGGCTGAGTAAAATAATACTTTGTTGATGAGGAATCATGAAGCCCGCCCCACCGGGTTTGCTCCATTCCCTGAAGCGAATGTTGTAGCAAGGTCTAATAAGTCTGAAACAAGACAAGATAATCAATGTGGCCGTGGTTGCGGTCATGGTTGAGGATACAAGCAAGAGCATGGTGGCAGGCGAAATAATTATTGCCATCATAAAAATAAACATGAGAATAATAGAAATAATACTTCTAAGGGAAGGAATAATATTTGTCATCGATATGACATGAAAGGATATTGGGCACGTGATAGTCGTACGCCCGATCATTTGTCAAGCTTTATCAAGCCTTCCTCAAAAGAAAAGAAAATAATGTGGAGGCTCACTTGACCTTTCATAATGATGATAGTGGATGAGCTCCCTCAAATAAATATGGTGATAATGAGGCAAATCTTACTTATAAAGGTGATGATGATTTCAAAGACTTCTCAAATAATACTTTTGAGAGTTGAAGTTTTTATGAAAATATTGATTAAAGAACTCATCATCTAGTTAAAAACTGAAATCGTAAAAATAGTTGTTACTTTTCTTTTATCTAATTTTTGTGATAACACTAATATTCCCCTTTCTCTGAATTGTATTGATTCATAGTGGTTATTAATATAATCTTTCTATTTCTACAAAAAAAGGGGAGGGGGAGGGGAAGGTGTAACACCCGGTGAAAAGACTAAACTACCCCTAGAATTGACCTTGCGTGTAACGCGTATTTTCATGCTCCATTTGTAAAACTGAGATCGGATTTGCAATCAGTGCGGAAAAATGAGTCGAAAAATGATCTCGACTTGATTTTTACGCCATCGAGTCAAATTATTTTTTTTTCAAAAAATTTCAAAACAATGAGGTTTCCGTGCCCCTTTCACGACGCGTTAGGGACACAGAATCACACTTGTTTTTTTTTTTCAAAATTTTGACAAAATTTAAAAATTTGCGAAAATCAGTGATTTAACACTGGTGCGCGACGCGCACCAGTACAAAATCGAGTCATTTTTTTCTCTTAATTGGGAAGGGTAGTTTCGATCCTTTTTACATCTCATGATCCTAAATTAATCAGTTTTAAGTCAAAATTAAGTCTTAAACGCCTGTTTTACACTTCCATTCTTTCAAAAGCCCTCCCAAGAAAATTCAAGTATAAAATCAAGAACGTAGTAGGGCTCAAGAATTTCTTCAACTCTTCAAGAATTCTCTTCCCAGGTATGTAAGGCTATTTAAAAATTATTTTTTTAAAGTTATTCCATGTCCCTAGAACGAAACTTAGCCAAGAACTAGGTCAACCTCATTCCTGTGAAGTACTGTGATATACTAAGGTTTTCTCATGAAAATTTTACTGAAATTTCTATTCCTATTTTCAGAATTGCATTGTCGAACATGTTTCTTTACATCATAAATTGTATTACAGTTATAAGAATCATGATTGATTGAGAATAATACCATGTTTTTATTTGCATGGAAGAATTATTTTATTACCAGTATATAACCAGACTTATGTACAGTGAAATAACAGATTTTCTTGAGATTAAGCTATGAAACAAGCTCAGAAAAGCTAGTTTAAAGTAAACATTTATAGCGAAGGCTCTAAGCAGTGTACTTTCAATTTACCCCTAGAGTGTGACATGTTTTTAGATATGAGCATTTTGGAAATAATATTTAGCACCTAGGTGGGTATGAGTTCAAATAACTCCAACCCCATAAACTATGTAACCAACATAGGATAGGATTGTACTAGATGTACAACCCCTCATACGCCACTAAGATGACCCAGTTTTGGGATGGATTCACTCCCCTAATTCTTCGTCCCCTACCCCGACAAAGTGTGGGACGGTTCTGGCAGCATAAGTAAGACGTTGTATCATCACGAAGCTTATAGTGATGGTTGTCTGTTTAGAGAAACTCTCCAAGAAGTAAAGATTTTTATTCTATTTATCTGAGATCTAACATTTTTTTTATTTATGTTGCATATTTAATTAAGTTGAGCCAACTACAGAGCTAAATTTTAAGCATTATATATATATATATAGCTATGCTTATTTATGCGTTAACATAAGTGTTTCTTTTATGTGAGTTGCATTTTTAGACAAGTTTAAGAATGTCTATATATATATTTCATATGCATGATATATTTTGTTAGTTAAGTTATCTCCAAGTGCAGTTTTAAAGTAAGTATTCTATCTTTAGTACTTTTTGGTCATCTTACATATCGTACATTCCACGTACTGACGCCTTTGGCGCTGCATCGTATCATGATGCAGATGTAGATGCCTATGCTAGCAGATGCTTAGTAGGACAGTCCCTATCTGCGGTTCAGTGAGGTCTCTTTGCATCCAGAGTAGCTTGGGAGTATTCACTTCTTTGTTATTATTATGTTGAGGTACCTATGAGTCTACTCCGGTGCCTTATTCAGAGTCGATACTTTAGAGGCTTCATAGACTAGAAAGATATTATTCCAGTTATTTCTTTTAAACTGTTTGAGAGATTTTTGAGTTAAGATATACATACTGTTATTGTATCTTTACGTTCATGAAATTTGAGTCTATTCTAGTTTATTACGGTATCAATGCCTTCCGCTGAGTGAGTTACCTAGGCTAAGTGGTTTGCTTGGGGACCAGAAATGGTTTTCGAGTGCCGGTCACGTTCAGGGGGTAGGCTCGGGGCATGACAAAAGGGAAATAACTATGTTGTTCTTCTTAAATGCTAAACATTATATCTTTACTAGTTTTTATAGTTTGTTAAGTTAGTTTTCATATCCTTATAATGTTTTGTTTTTATCTTTGTGAAGAATATGAAAATCTCTCACTCGTCAATTGGATCCAAAATCAATTATGATGATACGTTCCTTATAGATAGTGTTACAACACATACTATTTTAAGATATGAGAAATATTTCTCGTATTTGATTATGAAAGAAGCTAATGTTAATACAATTTCTGGTAGCACAAAATTAATTAAAGGCTCCGAAAAAGCTAATATAGTTCTTACTGGAGGAACAAATTTAACAATTGATGAAACATTATATTGTAGTAAGTCTCAAAGAAATTTATTAAGTTTTAAAGATATTTGACAAAATGGCTATCAAATTGAGACTACAAATGATTAAGAGAATAAGTATCTTTATATTACTACAATGATGTCAGGTAAAAATGTTATACTTTGAAAAATTACCTGCTCTATCATCTAGCTTATACTGTACAAGTATTAGCATGATTGAAATATATGCCATAGTAAATGAAAGATTTACTAACTCAAACGATTTTATAATTTGGCATGACCGGTTGGGTCATCCCGATTCTAATATGATGTGCAAAATAATTGAGAATTCTCATGGACATTCTTTGAAGAACCAAAATATTCTTTAATTTAAGAAGTTCTCCTGTGCTGCATGTTCTCAAGACAAATTGATTACTAGACCATTAGTAATCAAAGTGAAAATTAAATCCCCAACGTTTCTAGAATGTATACAGGGTGATATATGTAGGCCCATTCACCCATCATGTGGACCATTCAAATATTATATGTTTTTAATAGATGTGTCTACATGATGGTCATATGTGTGCTTATTATCAACCCTCAATATGGCGTTCGCGAGGTTGTTGGCCCAATTAATAAAATTACGAGCACAATTTTCAAATTATGCAATTGAGACAATTCGTCTTGATAATGCCGATGAATTTACATCCCATGCTTTTAATGATTATTGTATATCAATTGGAATAACAATTAAGCATCTGGTTATTCATGTTCATACTCAAAATGGTCTAGCAGAATTATTGATTAAACGCCTCTAATTAATTGCTAGACCAACGCTTATGAGAACAAAACATCCCAATTTATTATGGGATCATGCTATTTTGCATGCAACAAATCTTGTGCAGATTAGGTCCACAAGTTATCATAAAGTCTCCCCAGTACAATTGGCTTATGGTCAGGAGCCGAATATTTCCCATCTTAGAATATATGGATGTATGGTATATGTTCCAATTGCTCCACCACAACGAACAAAGATGGGTCTCCAAAAAAGGTTGAGGATATATGCTGGGTATGAATCTCCTTTTATTATAAAATATTTGGAACGCATGATTGGAGATTTATCCACAAAAAGATTAGCTGATTGTCATTTTGATGAATCAATATACGCAACATTAGGGGGAGAAGATAAACAACTGAGGAAAGAGATAGATTGGAATGCATTATCATTATCACATTTTGATCCTTGAACTAATCAATGTGAATATGAAGTTCGAAAAATAATTCATTTGCAAAATATTGCAAATCAACTATCAGATTCATTCACTGACCTATCAAGAATTACTAAATCTAGGGGTGACAATTGGGTGGGTTGGGTCAAATTTGAACGGGTTATAATGGGTCAAGGCTTCAAACGAGTCAAGACCGAACCCAATCCAAATTTACTTGGGTCAAAACGGGTTATACAGCGGGTCAAGATCCAACCCGCCCTAATTTTTATTAAGTTTTACTCATTTTATTTGTTCTTTTTAAATATTTTAGTACTTAATTAAAGTATATTTTTCTTTATTGTGGCTATATAAAACATATCAAATTGAAAAAAAGTATTTTGAGAATATTTTAACAAGATCTCTCTCAAATTAATTCAAGTTGCATATCAACCAAATTTTAAATGGGTTGGGTTGAGATGGGTGAAGCTAATAATTTTGTTGGATTGGGTTCAAACTTTAACGGGTTGAGCGGGTTGCACTTAATTTAGCCACCCCTAACTAAGTCTTATATACTAGCTGCTAATGCTCCAATTCGAGTTGATGTCTCAATAGGATAATTAATTAATGCAAATAATTCTAAACAATGCTTGAAATGTGGTAGCCCAAGCGATTCCAAGGATAAAAATCCTCGAAAAAGGAAAAGAGCAAATAATCAAGATGGTCATAATATAAAATAACTTGCTCAAAGGGAGCAAGGAGACATAATAAATGATGAAACCTTAGAAAAGTTTCAGGAGCCTGAAAAAATGAAGAGATCTCAATAAACTATGTCTCATCAAGGAAAATATGAAATCGAAATAATATAATTGTCGACAATAATTTTGCTTATAATGTTGCTGTTGAAATAATGCAACAAAATGAGGATCTTGAACCAAAATCTATCGAGAAATGTAGACAGAGAAATGATTGGCCAAAACGGAAAAATGTTATTCAAGTTGAATGCTTCGCTTGAGAAGCGCAAAGTTTTCGGACCATTAATTTGAACAGCTAAAGGTGTAAATCCAGTAGGGTACAAATAGGTCTTTGTGCGAAAATGAAATTAGAAAAATGAAGTCGTAAGATATAAAGCACGACTTGTGACACAAGTATTTTTGCAAAGACCTAGCATAGATTATATGGAAACATATTCTCCTATGGCGGATGCAATTACCTTATGATATCTTATAAATCTGACAGTTCATGAAAATTTTGATATGCATCTGATGGATGTCGCTACAACATATTTATATGGCTCATTGACAATGATATACTATGGGAATCCCTGAAGGATTCAAAATGCCCGAAATATATAAAGATTTTCAGAAAAGGTGTTCAATAAAGTTTCAAAAGTTTTTATATGGATTGAAGCAATGAGGTTGCATGTGGTATAATCGCCTTAGCGAATACCTATTGAAAGAAGGGTATAAGAATGACCCAATTTGTCCTTGTGTATTTATTAAAAGGTCTAGATTAAAATTTACTATAATAGCTGTATATATTGATGATTTGAATATTATGGAAACTCGTGAAGAACTTTCAAAGGCAGTTGAATGTCTGAAAAAGGAATTTGAAATGAAAGACCTTGAAAAGACCAAATTTTGTCTTGGTCTACAAATTAAGTATTTTACAAATGGTATATTTATTCATCAATTAACATATACTGAAAATCTTTTTAAAAGATTTTTTATCGATAAAACACATCCATTAAGTATCCCAATGATTGTGAGATCACTAGATATTAATAAAGATCCATTCTGGCCTTATAAAACGAGGAAGAGTTCATTGGTGTTGAAGTATCATATCTTAGTGCAATTGGTGCATTAATGTACCTAGCCAATAGTTCTCGGCTAGATATATCCTTTTCTGTAAATTTATTAGCAAGATTTAGTTCCTTTCCAACACGGAGACACTGGAACGGTATTAAACATATATTCAGATATCTTCAAGGGACTATTAATATGAGACTATTTTATTCGAACGAGTCCAATTCACAATTAATTTGTTATGCAGATGCAGGATACTTATCTGATCCACATAAAGGGCGATCACAGATAGATTATTTATTTACATGTGGAGATACAACCATATTATGGCGTTCAACAAAACAACTATGACCGCTACTTCTTCAAATTATGCAGCAATAATGGCTATTCATGAAGCTAGTCGAGAATGTGTTTGGTTGAGATTTATAACTCAACACATCATGGAAACGTGTGACCTTCCTATGAAAAAGGATATTCTAACAATATTATATGAAGACAACACTGCATGTATAGCTCAACTACGAGAAGGATACATCAAAGGAGACAGGACAAAACATATTTCGCCAAATTTTTTTTTCTCACATGATGTTCAAAAGAAAGGTGAAATAGATGTTCAACAAATTCTTTCCAGCGACAATTTAACAGATATGTTTACCAAAGTATTGGCAACTTCAACTTTTGAAAAGCTGAGATACAAGATTGAGATACATCATCTTCGAGATATTAAATGATATTTTCATCAAGGGGAGCAAATACGCGTTGCACTCTTTTTTTCTTAACCAAGGTTTTATTCCACTTATTTCCATAGCCGGATGGAGCCAAAAATTTACTATCTTTTGGCTTTGGGGTTGATGGAATAAAGCAAAATGACTCTTTAAACTGTCTGCGCTTCTTTCAATTGTGAAGTATCAGTTAGTCAATGCAACTTTCGACGTTCATCATGGGTCATCCGAAACAGTCGATCTATGTTTTAAACATAGGCGTCAAACTGCGTACATCCGACCCCCCTTTACTCCGCAATGGGCGGAAGTCTTTGAGGCAATGGGGTAATGTTGTTTAAGGTTTTATTCCACTGGGTTTTCTTGATAAGGTTTTTTAATGAGGTAGCAAACAAAGTGTATTATTGCATGGACATCCAAGGGGGAGTGTTGTAAAATGGATGTCCAAATTAATATTTTCTTTGTCCACATAATATAATTTGTGGCAACATAAATATACATATAATACACATATGCGTAAGATGCATTTACACTAATTTTAATACATGTAACTTATTTATCCATGTGTTATTCTTGGTGTATAAGATGTATACATGGTAATAAGAAAACCATAAATGACCATGTATACACAAGTATAAATATCCTTTTTTCTTGTAACAAAATGCATAAGTAAGAAAAGAAAAAAACAAAAGCAAATAAGAAATTCCATTATATCTTCTTTTTATATTCCTTTTTAGTTTTACTATATTGTTCATAGTTGAACAACAATTATAAATTTTTTAAGCTTGTCATTCATATTGTATTAAAATAAAATATCGTAAAACTTTAGATAGAGTAGAACAATAAATGGAGATTAAAAAAAATTATATCCAAGTCAAATGAATTTACAATTCTTAAGAACCTTAATCACCACATAATATATGAGATGTACAATTATTTTCCCACTTGATATAATAGATAAACCAGATTGATCCAACCGTACTTTAAATTTTAATGTATATTGAACAGAGAAAGAAAAAAAAAAAACAAAGAAGCCAAATCACATATTTCGTAAGTACGAAATATTTTTTACATAAAAAGCAAAGTAATTTCAAATTTTCGTAAGCAATATGTGTAATATAAATACGTGTTATTATGCCTTATCAAAAAATTATAAACTTATAATCTATTCAATATATGAATTTATGCTATTCAAATTACATCATTTTAGAAGAATGCTTCATTTTCATTCGCACCTCTTAAAGTTCCAACAATGTCTATTGACTAGATATCCAAAAATTACTTCTTTCCGCCTAATATGTTTAACTCTATAAAATTTAAAAAAGATATATTTTTAATTTTAAATTATCAAATTTACAATTTTTTTTACTAAATTAAAATAAATCAAATAACTTAAAATAAAGTGAGTATTAAATATGAATTGTAATTTCGAGTTTCCACATGGAGCCATCTTTGATTGATTGACGGTAACATGTGCGTGGCTCCGTAGATTGCTCCCCCAACGCGCACCAGACAAACGCCCTTCCACTCAATTCTTTTATATTGTAATTAAAAAATTACTAATGGATTACTCAATTTTATTATTTTATTTTTAATTAGCTTGTTAAAAGAATTAAATTTTTAAAATTTATTTAATCTTTTAAAGATTATAT
>JAOTQR010079017.1:0-10849 GCA_025774065.1 Solanum ossicruentum
GAACTCACTGGTATGCTCGGCAACTGAAGTTCCATTTTTAAGCTTCATGTTGACTAAATGCCTCATCAATAGGGCTTTATTCCGAGTCTTGGCCTGGTACATGTCCTCCAACTTCTTCCAGAGGGCATATGTGTCTGTCTCTTGTGCAACATGGTGGAAGACGCTATGATCAATCCATTGACTGATTTGACCTATAGTTTTTTGGTTTGATTTCTTCCACTCTGCCTCTTTGGCAGAATCAGGATTTTTACCTTTCAATTCGATAGGATCGAATAAATCTTTACAGTTTAGTGCAAGCTGTCTTTACATATTAATGGGAGGAAGATTGATATGTACAACTTTTATGTTTGTGGAATTTTGGACGACGTGATCTGGTTTAGTTGAGAATACGTGAACAGTCTTAAGTTTTTCCTGTTATGGACATTTTTTCTTTTAGAAACGTATCAATTCAATGCCTTTTATGCCCTTTCCCATCAACAGAAACTGATAAGCAATATTCTAATTGAAAAATTATACTTTTTTTGGTGTCATGTGATGCTTTTTCATTTTTTGAGATTCAACTAATTCCCTTTGTCGTAAGTAGAAATTGATAAGTAAAAAAAATCAAACCTCGTCTTGTTTGAATATGTTTTAGTTGGTATAGTCATGAGGTGATATTACATGTGTATACCGACATATGACATTTCAATATTATTTAGCTTATTATAAATAAAAATACGTGTTTAATATTATATTGAGAGATGAGTGTTTGGGGTGATGATAAATGTATCGTATTCATTGTGCTATATTTGCAAGTCATAATATTTTATCGAGTCTGCTAATTCTATTAAGAATATTTATGTGCATTTATTCATCTTAGAGTAGAAATTCATCAATATATTTATATAATTAGAGATTATATTACCTTGCTTATTTTTACATACTTCTTGTTAGATTGAAAATACACCATCTCATTGTCCTAATTTTTTTACTAAAAATTAAAAATTTAAATGGTAAAATCAATATTTTTCATTCTAGAATAATGATTAGAGATAAAGACTAGTATCTTTTCAAATAATGCAAGCTTTCCATATTAGTTATATATATTAAAGAATGAATTGGAGTACCATAATTTGACCCTCTTTTTTTAATTGTATATATGAACCACTTACACATGTTCTAACTTTAGATAATCATCAAACTTCAAGCCAGTGTCAAGCGAGGAAAAAGTTTCACGCGTATATATACTCTCTGACTTATTAATATCTTAAACTTCAAAATCCTCAAGCAAAATTAATAATTAGACGAAGAAAATAACGGTGTAGATATGACAACTAAATTAATATACTTCACAGTTCACATGATTAATTAGGTTAATGCATGCAACAACCACATCCCGTGATTCTAAGGCTTCTACGTATATTACAAAGCTTTCACCCTTTATAAAAATTATATTCCGTGTTAAAAGAAGGAAAAAAAATACTTAAATCACACAAATATTTCTATCATAAATATTAGTCCACATTTTATAATTTAAAATAATTCAATATTGTCTCAGTAATTAAGAATTTCGTACTAGATTTCAAGTCAGATTTACCACTCTTTCCTATTCATGCCATCAGATATATATATCGAAGATACTATATACATGTATCTTTGAAACGTGATACAATTTGAATATAGATGCAAAGGGAGGGAGGTGAGCGAGAGATCAAGAGAGTCAACATGTGATACTAGATATATGAAATCTTGAATAGAATATGTACTCTGAATACAATTACATAGGGTGAGAGACGAGAAAGAAAGAGAGGCAAGCGAGAAAATCAATATATTTCAAATATATGCAAATTTTGAGTTCTCAGATAAACGCCTAGGGAAATCATGATTTAAAGGAAAGTTTGGGCAGATGGCTTCAAATAAAAGAAATTTTCTGTCCAACCGGAGGTGTGGGAAGTTTCTAAAGAATGATAAAGTTGTTTTTAGTTTTCCATCTAATGTTTGGAGCCAATAATAAAAGTTCGACTAAATTCAGATCGTGCACAGAATAACACTGGCTTAAGCATTCTGTAGAGATGCCTTTAATCACGGGGAGTTTCTAATTATATACAAGTAGCGGAGGCGTAAAAGCAATTCAATATTTAGCAGCTTTAAGATACTAACCACTAATTAATTAATCTCAGTCAAATCAAATCCTTTAACATTTTCAACTCCACGCAATCCATGCAGTATCAATATTCAAGGAGAATTTTTTCAACAATTGAAGTTATATATGATTACTATTAATTCTGGACATGTTGGACGTTTACAATTATTTATTAAGTGAACCAATTAGCCCAGTTACAAGTATAAATACACATTGTTACCAGCACAATTCAACAACAATCTTCAGAATTATAAACTACTTTTCTCATTCGTACTCACTAGTTATTATTAGCCCTTGTTGACATGGCTTCCAAAACTCAGGCCTCAATTACCCTTTTCTTATCAGTCAACCTTCTCTTCTTTGCTCTTGTAAGTGGATCAAATAATTGTGGCACTTGTGGAAATGGAGGCGGTTCAGGCAATGGTGGTGGGTCGGGCAATGGTGGTGGTGGGGGAGGACAAGGGAGGTGCCCAAGAGATGCTTTGAAACTAGGAGTTTGCGCTAATTTACTTAATTTGGTGAATGTAGTAGTGGGGTCTCCACCAACTTTGCCATGCTGCAGTTTGATCCAGGGCCTGGCTGATCTAGAGGCGGCAGTTTGCTTGTGCACTGCCATAAGAGCAAATGTGTTGGGAATAAACTTGAATGTGCCACTCTCTTTAAGCCTAGTACTCAACAACTGTGGAAGGAATCCTCCTAATGGCTTTACCTGTTGAGCATAATGTGATGGATATCGACTCATCTTTTAATGAATTTCTTATCTTGTTTGTGTGATCATAAATGCTTGCCAATGGCTCGATCGAATAAGTGAGCTTTGCATATGTATGCAGCTTCATCATTTCAGATAACATAGTAGTTATGTCATGTTGATGTGGTTAACTGTCTTTACGTTTATGGATGTGTCAATTCAATTAATGGAATGTTTTTTATTCAATTTGCCGTAAGCAAAATTCATAAGTTAGCATTTTGATAAATACACTCTTTCCGGATAAATTTACCTTCTCTTTTTCGTTTTCCTACATTCAACTCATTTGTTTTCCCGCAAACGAAACAGATAAGTATACTCAAAACACATTGTTATTGTGATGGCATTTGTCTGAAAATTACAGGATTATTATAGTTAGGTGTGGTTATATATGTATGCCACCTTTACCAATTAAGTCTCAGTTAGTTATTGTAAATAAAAGTTAATTAAAAAAAATATGAAGTTTGATGATTTTGTGTACCATAAAAAGGCATGTATTAACCAATTTACCCCACACACATACATACACCCAAAATATAAATATATAGGAGTATGAATGTAAAAAAGACAAATACTAAGTCTTTCCTCCTGAAATGATGATCATAATTAATGGATACCATTTAAATATATATTTTTTTCTGTATTTGTCACATTTCGGGAGGGTACCCTAGACGTGAGCGATACTCAGAGATTATTGCTAGTCTCCAAGCGAATCACTTGGCCTCATCACACTCATTCACTCAATATAGCTCTGAAAACCCAGCAGAAGACTAAAGATAATAACGGGCAATCTGAATCTCAAAACAATATAAATAAAACAGGCTAGTCTGAAAGAAGCTAGCTCAATAGAATCTCAACATCATCAATAACTCAAATGTCACGACCCAAGCCTAGGCGTAGATGTGACACGACGAATGGGAAGCCCGAAGACAACCCAAACAAGTCTTTTAGCATATCATGTACACATCCTTGGTTGCAGAAGCAAATTAGACAAACACAAAAGTCAAATGAATGTAAAGGTGAAAAAAGGGACTAAGGAAAAACGTTCATAATAATAATAGCATAAGAGAAGTCAAGCTCCCAAAAACATAGACAAACCATGACATAATATCTAACTATACATCTACATAGAATGGAGCGGGGGCCAAGACACTTCCCGGGCTTACCCTCGTTAAGAAGTATTCAACATTAGACAAGTCTCTATAAAGCATGAATGTGAATAGATATCGCCCTCAGAATTGAGGACTCACCAACTAGCTTTCTTCACAAAAACCAAACTAGTCACGAGGGGAATGGTCAATAGGAGCGCTGGTCCCTAAATGGTGAAAATCATGTAGGCATAGAGTATGTGTTAGTACGTCTGAATGTACTAAGTATGTGAGATGCAATGCAACAAGAGTCATAGGCCATGATATCAAAATGCTTAATTATATAACAAGAACATAAGCTCAAATGGGATATATGCTCCAAAACCTTACACAAACATGCATGAGATTAACTCAGATAAACACCCACTTACCTTACGGTACCATCTTTTTGGAGAGTGTTACCAATACCACTACCTTACGACATAGCCTTTTCGGTAGGTATTATAAGATGTCTTTATCTTACGATACAATCCTTTAGGTAGGCGCCATGAATTATTGTACCTTACGGCATGACCTTTTCGGTAGGTTGTCCTTACCTTACGATATAATCTTTTCTGTAGGGACCATGACTTATTACACCTTATGGCATGGCCTTTTCGGTAGGTTGTCCTTACCTTATGATATGATCTTTTAAGTAGGGACCATGATTTATTCAACCTTATGGCATGGTATTCTCGGTAAATTGTTCTTACCTCACAATATATTCTTTTAGGTAGGAACCATGGGTTTATTCTACCTTACAATATGACCTTTTCGGCAGGTTGTCCTTACCTTACGATATAATCTTTTAGGTAGGAACCATAAGATGTTTTACCTTACGGCATGACCTTTTCGGTAGGAGTACAAATAACTCATCAAACCATCATATCAATGAGTCAAGAAAGGAGCTTCACATTTCACATGATAGTAAAACATAAGATAAGGGTTCAAAAATTCTATTGTAGATCATGATAGCTTTTTATGAGTTTAATACATGCTTGGGGACCCGTAAAGTATCCTAATATGCTTACCACTTAAATGCATGCAATAACCCCTCATCAATATCAAGAATCCATATTAAGTAATTTCATCAAACACGTGATGGGCATATGCAATCCAAGAGTGTAGAACAAGAACAAGTAAAACCAATTCATTTCAAAGTCAATCAAATCAACCCACCAATATTATGGTAAAACCCTATCATAGGTAACACGTAAATCATATCAAAACTTCACAATAGTCCATAGATTTCATAGCTTGAATCATGTATAGTGTCAACAGACAAAGATTAATTCATAGTATAAGCTTAAAATAGATATTCATGCATAATCAACAATATTTGACAAAACCCCAATATATCTCATGCTCATATTTCATAATAAGAGATACCCATAAGTAATACAACTTGAAAACATGCAATTACTTAAAAGGGAAGATTGAGCTCCATGGGTAAAAGGACCTAATGGATGAAACCTACATACTTATATTTGGGGATTCCTTGATGTAGACTTGAAGGAGATTATAAACCTGAATAGAGTTCTTGAGATCCAATGTGAGCTTGAAATCCTTAGATTTGGATGGAAATTTTTGATAAAGTGTCGGAGAGGTTTTTTAGAGGATTTTGAGTGATATAGAGTTGAAAATGGCTAAGTAGGAGAGATTTCACATTTAAATGGGCATGGGGCTATGATCCCAATGCCCTTGGGCCAAAATAGAAAAATAGAGGAAATATTACATTGGTCCCGTCTAGTCCGTGATGTGGATCCAGCATGAAGGCCACTTTTTACACAGCTCCACGCTCCTGGCATGTCGCGGCCAGGGCGCGGATCGCCACTGTTTTCGAAAAATTTGTAAAAGTTATTTTTTGCTATGAGTCTTCTAAAATCCAAGTTATACCCGCACTCAATTTTGCCCCCTAATCAAGAATATGAAGTCGATTTTTTGATATCATACATGGATTTTGAGATATATGAAAATTACGATTATGAACATTTCCAAAGCACATTTTTGGGGCGTTTCATCAACTCTAGTCTATGAACCCTCTATTACTATCAAATGGTGCTAATGACAGACCCATGACTACCTCAACTCAAAAGTAAAGCTAACTTAAGTCTAACTCTACAAAGTTAGATGAAAATAAAATAATGATCCTCTAAAGTAAGGGAGGTTCACTAACTCAGCTAAATACTGAGATCCTCAACAATGTGCCTGTTGACGATCTTTAGTTAGTACCTGTCACTGCATCAGGTAGAATAATGTAGAAATAATATTATTAACTCAGAATATACTCAATTATAATGTCAAATGTCTATCTAAAGCAAGAATAAAGAGTAAACAATTAACGCATAACCAATCAAACCTCATCAATCAACTCAACTAGACTCAATGGAACTCAACTCAACTCCGCTCAGAGTACTCAGTTTAGGGACTATCTAGGAGTTTCTCTTATCCAACAATAATCATTTATGAGCCAGGGATTTTACAATAAGCCCAATGATGTTGCCACAATCATTTTGTACTTTCCAGGTAAAGACCGAATTGAATCCACTAGGGATCCGGCCTCAACAAGTCCTTTATTGCTTATAAGGACTTTAACTCAAGAGGGAACCTCAACGTAATGGTTCTAATCCTCACCTATGCTTGGCAACGTAGTTAATAAGTGTGATTTGGATTTAATCTTACTCATTTCAATGCTCGATACTCCTCCCAAGATCAATGCTCATAAAACTCCTTATCTCAATTTATTATCTCGATTAGCCTCGTAGAGGCACTCATCATCTTAATTAGTCTCATAGAGACTCTCATCATCTCATCAACTTAACTCAACTCAAATGGGGATTTTTGGCCTAACATCAATCAACTCATCAACTCAGTTCTCATTGGATAGCTCAAGGACTCAGATCAATCATTAAGAGAAAGTCATTTAGACAGCACTCTAGAAATCAATTATGAATACTCATAGGATCATCAAGCTCAATTAACTCAACCTCAATACTCAAATCAAGATTACAATCAACATACTCTAGTCAAGGCTCTATACTCCATCCCTGGGTTCATTGATACATATTTTCATAAAATAACATATAGTGTAATACAATAGCTCATGAAAAGTATTTGATTATAGAAATACGTTCATGATGATCATCAACATATGAAAGTACATGTAATAGATATAATTTTCGAGAAAATAATCAAGAATCAAGTATGTAGACTCATTAGACTCTTAACTCCTTTATTACCATCATCAGGGAGACATGCATGAGAGAACAATCTCATGCTTTAGTTTAGCCTTATATACCTAGTGTGAAGCTTTTGACAACCAATCCTCAAAGAATTCTTTTCTCGCTCCTCTTCTCTTCTCTTTAGCCCTAGTCTTTTTCAAAAACATAGAAAGGACTTAGAGTGAGGATTAAAACCCCTTTTACGCTCAAAATGGTCAATTTAGATCATTTTTTTGAGTTTAGAAGGGGATGAGTAAGGTCTGGATTAATGTCCCTCACGAAATTGAAAAAATAAGTTTGCCTCGGTGACAAGGGGTCAGCGACGCGGACTTGTTCACTTTTCGATATTTTTCGCTGAAAATTCTCCGAACGAGTTTTCTAATCCTGAAAATTTTTTTTGGACAAAATCTAAGTGTATGTCCACGGCAGGTGCGTGTTACAATCCTTTCGCGCACTTATTTTGGAAATCATTTTCGTATCAAAATTATTTTAGATCCGATTGCTTGAAAAATCAACTGAGACTACTTTCTCACTCAATTTCTCATGCTGATCGCATATCCAGCCTCGGATTTGTCATCGGTGCATGGGAAGACACGTTATGCGTACATCTTTCCTCTAGGAGTATTTTGGTAATTTTATCGGGTATTACAATATTCATATTTGAAATTTACTATGTGCATTACATCAAAATTACATCAATGATAATATCATATATAAATATTTTAATATTTTATATTCTTATATATATATATATATAATATTTCTTACTAAATATTATTACATAATATATTAGTATAAATTTTATACATTATTGTTATAGGTAAAATATCGTTATTTGCTATGAAGAAATAAAATGTAACATGAAAAATTTACCTTTGAAGAAATTAGGCCATTATATGGAAATGTTATTATAACTAATGGTTGTTATATAACGAGGTTTGATTTTAATAACGTTTTACAAAAGTTATACTCCTCCATCTCAATTAATGTGGTACTTTTCATTTTTTAATTTCAAAGAGGCAAACTTTGACCAGTAATTTCACTCATCATATTGACATTAGAAGAACTATAACTTATAGTACTTTTTATGTGATTTTTGAATATTCAAATTTGACTTTTAAAATATTCATTTGATTTTGTTTAATCTATTTTAATATAAGACCACAGTAATAATCGTGAACCATTAATAGAAGGGGTTAGGCTTGATCCCTATGCCTATTCCAACAGAAAAAAAAGATATATTTAGATAGGGACATGGACGAAACCTCTAACAAAAGAAAATTGAATTTTTGATCAAACTAACCCATTATTTTAAGCAATTCATCAAAATAATACAATTTTTTTGAAATTTTATAAAACTAGTATAAACGTAATTCTCAGTAACGTTTTAGGTTATATTTTATTTAAAATATTTAACAGGCAAAAACTGATGGGGATGACGGTGTTATATGAATAAATGTTACTGGCAGTAATGTTTTAAGCATAAAACGTATCTGTGAGTAATGTTTTATAATACATTACTCATAAGTACGTTTTCTACTTAAAACATTAATCACGGTAACGTTTATTAAGAATATTAATGTTGTGCTATCAAAATACAACACATTTCATGCCTTAAACTTGAGATTTTCTATGTTCTCAATGCAACATTTATGCTTTTTATGTGTTTTTGTGGTTCTTTCTATAGTAAAAGCAGGTTGGCACTATTTTGGGAAAAATTATAGGTTTTTTGCTGATTTTTGAGGACATACGAGCCCCTCTACGAGCCGTAATTCAGTTTATGAGTCGTCGTAGGCGTGGCCTCATGAAGATTTCCAGTGTTTAAGCAAAACTGAAGTTCAGCCTGACAAGGGCATGGGTTTGATCTGTGCCCATGTCCTTTCTCCTTGCCTCTTCACTAAATAGAGCATCCTTTACCATTGACATGGTAAGTTTGTCATTTGGGGCTGAGTTGCTGAGTGATACGACTAGCGTTTCCCAACTATCGGGAAGGGAATTGAGTAGTAGCAGCGCCTGAACTTCATCGCCAAGTGGCATCTCTACAGACGACAACTGGTTAACCAAGCTCTGGAACTCACTAGTATGCTCAGCAACTGAAGTTTTATTTTTAAGCTTCATATTGACTAAACACCTCATCAACAAGGTTTTATTCTGAGTGATCTTAGCTTGGTACATGTCCTTTAACTTCTTCCAGAAGGCATATGCGTCTATCTCTAGTGCAACATGGTGGAAGACACTATGATCAATCCATTGATGGATTTGATCTATAGTTTTTCGATTTGATTTCTTCCATGCTGACTCCTTGGCAGAATCAGGATTTTCACCTTTCAATTCAATAGGATCGAATAAATCTTTACAGCTTAGGAGATCTTCCATCCGAGGTCTCCATAACGTGTAGTTGGTGGCAGTGAGCATAACCATGGCTCAAGAAGATGATGTTGACTCTTCTATGGTCATTATCATCTTCCAATAGCTTAATTCATCAAAATGAGGTTGGATCTTGAAAATGGAGCTCACCGTTATGTCGGGAACGATCAAAAAAGGTGAAATTGACACTTCGGGGCTAAAATTCCACTATTGGGATAGAACAATAATTTCAAAAACTTTGGGAACCAAACTGTAATTTCAAAAAAAATTAGGGGTCAAACTATAATTTCAGAAAGATCAGGGGCCAATCTAAAATTTCCTACAAGTTAAGGGACCAAACTGAACTATCAAAAAACTTAAGGGGTTAATTTGTAATTTTCAAAACTATTTCAGATTTCGGCTATGCACAGTATTTTCAGTCGTCTTCTCCGACCGAACTCCGATGAACAGTGTCGTCATCTCCGGCAGAACTTCGGTGAACAGTATTTCCGACAAAATTCTGACAGCTTTGATCGAACTTTGACTGCGATTTTTGGACTCGTTTGAACTCCGATTAGGTAGCCATTTGGTGCATTAGTTCCGTTCGACAAGAATTAGATTTTGAATAACGATCAGAAATCCCGCGAACAATCTCCGTCACCTAAAAACTCGATCAACGCTTCTAACTTGGCTCTGATACCACTTGTTGAAGCCAAAGGAACAATTGAGTGTTGGTAAACACAAATTTGAGAGAAAAAATTTCTTCTATTACTTACAAGAATAGATTTGTTGAGTATATGAAACTCTCTCCCACATACAATTATTAAACACAACCAACAAAGTTGACTACCAAATTCAATTCAAATTTGGCAGCCTAAATTATCAAATTAAGCTGTCCAACTTGTTAGCCAACTTTGGCCAAATTTGGCTACCTGCTTTATTGAAAAGTTCAGGCAAATTTGCCTATAAAAGGAGCACCTTAGCTCCTTCATTTTGAGCACTAGATAAAGAGAAAATATATAGTCATAGAGGAAGAGAAAAATACATGGAGTATTTTTATTCTGTGAGATATACCATAGACTATAAAATGAAATAGTCTATGAAAAAAATAAAGTGTGTACTAAGAATTCTATGAGATACACATTGTGTGTTTTGTGAGTGTTGTAATACTCTTTTTATTTTAATCACTCCACTCTAAATATATCACTGAGTAACAACAACAACATACCCCAGTGCCTCAAAAGGCTCCCGCTCATTGCGGGGTGAGGGGGGGTCGGATGTACGCAGC
>JAOTQR010079018.1:0-42707 GCA_025774065.1 Solanum ossicruentum
TTAACCAACTGTCCGGGGAAGGATGTTCAACTTAGCCTTAGGCCAGGACAGGTCGGTTAGTCAGACGTGAAGTAGTGGTTTTACTTGCGTTAAGTATACGCCTCGTTCAGTCTCATTACTTGCTTGAAAGTCGAATAGTTGAATTACTTGCTTTCACCCTAGTTGAATGAATTAGGCAATTACTTGCTTTCAGTTGAATACTTTACCTAGCGTTCAGCACCAGCAGCTGCGCGAAAGCCTAAGCCTCACTTGATCTTTTTTTTCTCCTTTCGCCCCTCTTACGAGCTTCCTTATCAGTCACCCTCTCTTTCTTATTTTGCAGAGCTTTTCTTCAAAAGATTATGAAGCAATTCTACTTTGGAAAGTCGGAAGGCGAAGCGAAGAAAGGAAGCGCTTTTGCTACTGAGGGGAAGGCCACGGTCGCACCCAGGCAGAAATAGGTCCTTCTCTTCCTACAGTATAGGTTTAATAAAAATTTAATGCTAGTATAGGTAAAACCATATATGGGAACCCTTGGACCCAAGACTTGAAAGTCTTGGACCATAATCAAAAAAACAAGGCCAAAATAACACAGGTCCGCGTCGCAGAGGAAACGCAGATGCTCACTGGAAATTTGCATTTTCTACACAGATGAGTTTTATGAAAATGGGAATAAATCCTTCATACGAACTCAGAATGAGGTGAAATGAAGGGCTTTAAGTTGGTAGGTCGTGGGCCACTCAAAAGTTGACCCTCCAAAATCGCATTCTTTGTGATTTTTGAATTTTGATACGGTTGCTCTAAAATTTGGGCTAGATCCATTTCCTACTCAATTTGACCCCCTAAATAAGAATATGAAGTTGGATTTTCAAAATACTGGACGAATTTTTAGATATATGGAAAACAAGATTCCGGTCACTTTCGAGATATGTTTTCGGGCACTTTTTGGGGTCATTTCAATATCTCCCCCTTGGGAGCATTTATCCCCAAATGTAGAAGATACATACAAGACAAGAATAATCATGAACAAAACAGCCCCAACAAGATTGCAACATTACTTTTAAAACACCATTTTCAAAATCTCAACATAAGTTTAAAATCATCATAAACTTGTCAACTTAAACATGAATGCATATGAATGACATAGGGGCTGAAATGCAAGACTTGAAATCATAAAATTGAGTTGACGTGTTATCATAAGCTTGAATAGAATGAAAGAGATACGGATATTTCTCCTCTATGGCTGCTCCGGCTACCCGAGAGACACATAAGAATAGACGACTCTTCCCAAAGGGCCTTGAAGGACACTACATCATTATCAATCAACTTCTCAACTCATCCATCCAACACCTCCACCGGGATCTTCTCTTAAGACAACTTAACCTCCTTAACACCCACAACCTCGAAGTATTCTATAACACTATAGTCACCAACACATCACATCCACCTAGAAGTATGAAGAACCTGACGAACCATATCTACACCCATAGGCAATTCCCAAACTTATGCAATCTTTCTAACCTCCTCTACACTCTATAAGGACTCACAATCCTCAACTCAATTGTCAACCTTAAAATCATCTAACCCACTTAGTACCATGGACTACCATCTCCCCCTTAGGAGATGACCTCCACTGTACCATTCTTTTCCACCCAAAGCTTCCAACTCTAATGGCCTAATCTAGTCCTCTCAACCCAAGATGATTTGGAATCATCAACAACACTACACTACCATTCCCAACTTTCCTCAACCTACTTCCAACCTACCCAACTAATGGACCCCGCTAGTCTTCTCTTGCCACCATTGTACACCTATGCTAAGTTACTCATGGGCACCCTACTTAGAGCACCAACCACAATACTAGCCTTACTGAAAAAACTAATGCACACTCATTTCTTAATCTTCAAAGAATTCTCACCACATTCTTGTTATCCATAATGCACACTTATCATATTTAGAAAATAACCTCTTATCCTCCAATACTTGCAACAAAACCCCTAATGATTCACAAACTCTAAAAAAATCAACACCTCATTACTAGAGATCACCACAACATATCAAGGTAGGGTTTTATGACCCTATTCTAGTGACTCATAAACAAAGGCAATGCATATATCAACCAAACAACTCCACCACTACCAATAATGTTCACTTGTGGACCAAGCTCAAACTAAAGATCAACCTTAGTGAAGCGACTAAGCTATTTTAATTCCCCAAATAGACCAACCATCCTCAAACATCATATTACAACCTTACGGGTTCTACACATTTTGGAAACATGCCATGCAAGTAGCCCAAAATACCCCAAGACCTCCAACACATCAACATAAGTTCAACCAAGATCACATAACAAGAATCCTATGCAATGAGAACAAAGGAAACCCTTAAAGATCAATTAAACCTCAAGACAAGAATGGACCTACCTCTTTTCCTACCACTGGAAAACTCCCCACTCAAAGACGGGTTCATTAGGGAGTCAGGACCTAACTCTATGGGTTCTACCATCCATGGAGACACAACATGCATGCAATTACTCTATCTCAAGTCTAATATCAAAACCACCACACCAAATCCATCAAGCCATAAACAAGACCTATTGCAATAGTAACCTGGATCAACACCTATGAACTTTCTAGCAACACTACACTCAACCAAGAGAATAGATACCAAAGATTCACATCACAACTCGGGACACACAATAAGCCTACTAGCAACCAAGAGAATAAGGGAAGAAACAATGGCAGACCGTCCGCAATAAGACACATATATCAAAGTCTAGGAAATTTCAACTTAATGGTAATAACATCAGGCGTCTCATCTACTTCTTGCCTCCTTTAAAGAGCATAGAACCGATTATGCTTAGGAGAATCCCCTTTATCAACCTCACCACCTGTACCCTTTTTGCGCCTAAGAGGACAATCTATTATCTTGTGATCCTCCTCTCCACAACTACAACAAGCAATGGTCTTCCTCAAGCACGGCCCACTGTGGTACCTCCCACATCTTGGACACTTAGGATTAGTTCTCCCTTCATAACCATCTTTCCCCATCGAGTTTGTCACCCAATCAATAGCAATCCTCTTATTTGAAGCACCGTCGGACTCTAGGTCTTGGGAGCCACCATCAAATTGAGCCCTCTTGGACTCATTACCCCTTCTTTTCCTCAATTTTTCCTCCTCAATTTGCTTGGCATAAGTGATTAATTGAGACAAGTCCATATAACTAATAAGCAAGGCGGTTCAGCATTCTTCACTTACCAGGTCGAAAACCACCAAAACAAACTTATTCATCGTTGACCTAGAGTAGGCAACCAAGTGAGGAGCATATTTTGAAAGTTGATTCAACTTCAGGGAATATTACCTCACACTCATAGCATGTTGTTTCAAGTTAGAACTCTACCATCTTAGTTTCCCTAAGCTCAAAAGGGAAGAACCAATTAAGGAAGGCTCATTTGAACTCCTCCCATAGCACCATATAATCGTTTCTCTTCTCCCTATCCTATTGATCATACCAAATTTGGGCTACCCCTTTGAGTTGGTACATCAACAACTCCGCCTTTTCATTTAGCCCAACATCCATGATATTCAAGATCTTGTTGACCGCATCAATGAACTTTTGTGGATCTTCACCCACTTTTGACCCATGGAAAACTGGAGGATTCATCCTTATAAAGTCTCTTACCCTTGTCCCCGGGGTAATAACATGAGGGGCTTGGATCCCTTGTTGGACTTGGTTGACCACCACTTGGGCAACCATAATAAGTGCATCCTGGAGTAACCATTGGTAGGTTGCTCCTCGAGAGTTTGGTCTCTTCTTCCTCTATAATTTGGCATGATCTAACATGGCAAAGAACAAACATTAGTGGGGAATACTTATCACAACTCTATAGCATGACTTAGGACATGAAGAAGGGAAATATTTTGAAAAATGTCTCATAGCTTCCTATTCATAGTCATGGCGCACTTCACAACCATGAATAAGTCTCTATTTGACACCGTGAGTTGGACTCCGAGGATCTATCAACCTAGTACTCTAATACCAAGTTTTTCACGACCCAAGCCTAGGGCCTAGATGTCACAAGGAAAATGGAGAACCTGAAAAGACCCCAAATAAGCCTTTTAACTTGTCATTACACATCCTTGGTCGTGGAAGCATACTAAGACATATAGATAAAGAATGGGGACAGTGGGAATAAGGAAATGCTGGGATAATGTCATAATCAAGAGTCAAAGCTCATACATAAGTACATAAAATGTCCAGTAAACACCACTAATACAAAGATATAGCGGGGGCCAAGACAAGCTACTGAGCTCACTCTCATAGTCAAATGTAACATAAGATGGTATCTCAAAACATAGATAATAGGGAAAGACATAAATAGAAGTCCCCTAAATGGAGGACTCACCAACAAACATGGAATAGCACCGTCTAGCCACGCGAAGGAGGAGGAGGATGATCAACTCGGGCATCGGCTCCTACATTGTTATATCATGTAGGTAAGAGTATGTGTTAGTATGTTTGAATGTACTAAGTATGTGGGGTGCAATAAAGCAAGAGTTAGCAATGTAATCAAAAATGCTTAACAATAGACAATAGGCATATTATAACAAGATGGCATGTATGATCAATGCATAAGTAAAACATGTTCAAGTAATCATGCTCATATAGAATATCATTAGTGAAGGATAGACAAAGTAAACTATGTCCCACCTCCAAGGCATACCATTCCTTAAACGGTGATTAAGGCTTGACACCTCCCCCATAAACAAGGCATCTGAGGCTCGACATCCCTTCATCAAGGTGATTGAACTTGGCACCTTCTCAACAAGATGATTTAGGCTTGCTACCCCCTCAACAAGGCAACCGAAGCTTAAAACTCCCTCGTCAAGGTGATTGAGACTTGGCACCCTCTCAACAAGGTGATTGACCCTTGGTACCCCCTTCAACAAGGCAATCAACTTGAAATATCATAGACCCATTTCATGAACTCAACACATGTACAACATACTTTCATCATCATAAAGTCATCATATACCTACATTCCCTCTCATCATTATACATCATACGCATACCACTGTTTCATCATCATTCCATCATCATATAATCATCATGATACTATTCAACTCATAAGACATACTTGGACCTTTAATTCCTCAAGAAACCCTAGTTGAACATTTTATCAAATACTTGGTGGGTGCATAATGGGGGAAAAAGACCATGCAATTTAGAGATGAATCATACAGGAAAATAGGTGGTAAAACCTTTAATCAACACCTTCCAAAACCCCCAAGACATTCACATCAAAATCCCTCATCAATTCCAACATTCAATCCAAGATTTGAAGCTCAAAACATACTTAAACAACCATACTTTCATGAACTAAAATCATTGTCGAGTAAATTTCTCAATATACATGACCCACATGTAAAATCAACTTTAAGTCATGCAATATTAATTAAAAGAGGGTTTAGGAACCATGGGTGGAAGGACCTAATGGTTTTACACCACATATGTTAGCTTTTGTGAAGTTCTTGAAGAATTGAAGCTTGAGTGAGATCCATCAAGAAATCCTTGAGATTGGTCTTTAGTTTGAGGCTTGAATTTAGAGTTAGAAGTGATTCCAAGTGTTTGAGAGGATATTGGGGAATATTGAGGATGATATGATGGTGAAATAAGGCTAAGTACTGGTAAAAACACATATGGGAACCCTTGGGCCCAAGACTTGAAAGTCTTGGATCGAAATCAAAAAAACAGGGCCAAAATAACATAGGTCCGCATCACGGAGGTGACATGGATGCTCACTGAAAATCTGTATTTTCTACACGAACAAGTTTTAAAAAAAAGGGCATAAATCCTTCATTTGAACTTGGAATAAGGTGAAAGAGAAGTATGTTGGAAAGCTAGTTCAAAGAGCTTTAAGTTGGTAGGTCATAGGTCACTCAATTCTTTGTGTGCTAAGAGATATTCCCCTTCAAATTTGACCCCCCTAAATAGCATTCTTTGCATTTTTTGGATTTTGATACGGTTGCTCTAAAATTCATTTTATATCCAACTCCCACTCAATTTGACCTCATAAACAAGAATATGAAGTCAGATTTTCGAAATAGCTAATGGATCTTTAGATATATGGAAAATAAGGTTCCGGTCACTTCCGAGGCACGTTTTCGGGTACTTTTTGGAGTCATTTCAATGATGCTATGAGCTTTGACTCTCTTGATGTTTTATGATATGAAAACTTCCCTTATCCCCTTAACCTTGTTTTATGCCTTTGTTGTTTTCCAAAAACTTTCGCGACTAAGGATATGTAATGATATGTTTAGAGTTTTGCTTGGGGTCCCTTCAGGTTCCCTATTTGTTGCATCACGTCTAAGCCCTAAGCTTGGGTCATGACAAACTTGGTATCAAAACACTAGTTTGTTAATAGCCCTTGGAATCTAATGTACTGCACTGATTAGGGTCTTATTCATGGTTGTGTTGTGCACCACAACTATGAGTAAGAGGCTATGAGACGCTATAAGAAATGTTTCCCTTCTTCATGATCTATGTCATTCTATAGAAGTTAGGTAAGGTTTCCCCTCTAATCAATGTTCTTTTCCATTTTTAGATCATGCCTAATACAAGAGGAAGATGTGAAGGCCCAAAAACGTACCTCGAAATGCCTGGAATTTTAATTTTCATATATCTCAAAATGCATTCATTATTTCAAAAATCCGACTTTGGATTCTTAGTCGGGGGGGTCCAAATTAGGGGGAAGAAGTTCTATACCAAATTTAAGAGCAAATATTTAGCAATTGCAAAATTTCAAGAATGCAAATTCCAGTGGGGTTCTCGTGTCCCCTCTGCAATGCGCCCCTGTGTTATTTTGGACACTGTTTTTCAGATTTGGTCCAAGACTTTATGTCTTGGGCCTAAAAGTTTTCACACAGGTTTTTACCTATAACTAGTTATATTTGACCCTCATATCACCCTAAACATTTTTCGATACTCATTCCAACACTTATTCATATTTTCATTCCCAAACTCAAGTCCCAACCCCTAATCCTAAGCTAATGTTCTCATTAAAGGTTCTTCTTCAAGCTACAAGTCTCCATCTCCAATCATCACCAAGTTCATCTCCAAGATAAGGTATGTGGGTTTCTTTCATGGGTTCCTTTCACCCATGATACCAGAGCCTCCTTTTACATAAATTGCATGATTTAAAGTTGATTTTCAGATAAGTCTTGCATATGATGAAATTCACTGCACATTATATTAAAGCTATGAAGTTGTGACTATTTTTCTATGTTTTGAACTATAAATATTGGATGTAAGATTTGATGAGGGGTTTTGATGTATATGTCTTGAGAGTTTTGCATGGTGTTGATTGATGGTTTTACAATGGATTTTCTTGCATATTTTTATCTCTAAATTGCATGGTCTTATACTACCATTTCACACCCTCTAAGTGTTTGGCAAAATGTCCGGATGTGGTTTCTTGAGATGTTGAAGGTACAAATTATGAGATATGATATGAATGACTATTTGATAATGAAATCAGTTTATGTATATGATATAGTCTATATAAAGTATTGCATTAGACCATACCTGATTTGAGGGGGCAAGAGTCTAAGTAACAATGTTGGGGGTTTCTACTCATCAACCATGCAAGGGGTTTATACTTCATCACCATGTTGGTCAAGTTTGATTATCACCAACCATGTGAGGGGTTAATACCACACAACTACCAAGGGTTTATACCTTAAATAGCTAGCGTGGTCTCTTCTACACATATGATATCCTATATGAGCATGAGTTATTTAAGCATGTTTTACTTAAGCATTGATCATACATGTCATGTTGTATGTTATGCCTATTGCTTAATATTGTGCATTTTGATCATGATGCCTATTTATTGTTTCATTGTATCCTACATACTTAGCACATTCAAACTTACTAATGGATATTCTATGCCTACATGATGTCACCATGGAGGAATCGGTGCCCAAGTTGACCATCCTCCTCTACGTGACTAGTTCAGTGCTATTCAAGGTTGTTGGTGAGTCCTCCACTTTGAGGACCTAGTCTATGTTTCTTCTATTATGTATTGAGACATTCATCTTTATTACTTATTTTGACTATGAGGTTGAGCGCAGTTACTTTTTCTTGGCCCTCGCTCCTATCTATGTATTAGAGGTGTTTGTCGGACATATTAAGTATCTATGATATAAGTTTAATTCTTGTCTTTTGACCATGATATTGTGAAAGCTTTTCCCTAACCCTAGTTTTCCCCATTCTTTTATCTTTTATGCTTGATTTGTTGCTTCCGCGACCAAGGATGTGTAATGATGCTTTATGAGGCTTACTTGGGGTCCCTTCGGGTTCCCCTTGTACCATGTCACGTCTAAGCCCTAGGCTTGGGTCGTGACAAACTTGATATCAGAGAACTAGGTTGATAGATCCTTGGAGTCCAACATACCGATTCAATTAGAGTCCTATTCATGGTTATGAAGCGCGCCATGACTATGAATAGTAGGTTATGAGGTGTTTTAGGAAATGTTTCCCTTCTTCATGTTCTAAGTCATGCTATAGAGTTGTGGTAAGTTTTTCACCCCTAGCGATTGTTTTTTGCTATGTAGATCATGCCAAACACTAGAGGAAGACGGGCCCAAACTCCTGAGGAGCAACCTACCAATGGTGTGCTCTGGGATGCTCTTACTATGCTTGCCCAAGTGATGGCCAACTAAGTCCTACAAGGGGCCCAAACCCCTCATGCTACTACCCCTGGAGCTAGGGTAAGAGACTTCATAAGGATGAATCCTCCAATTTTTCATGAGCCAAAGGTGGATAAAGATCCACAAAAGTTCATTGATGAGGTCTACGAAATCTTGAATATCATGGGTGTTGGGCCGAATGAAAAGGCAGGTTTGGCGGTGTACCAACTCAAAGGGGTTGCTCAAATGTGGTATGATCAATGGAAGGGTGAGAAGAGGGTTGGTAATGTGGTGCATTGAGAGGAGTTCAAATTGGCATTCCTTAATCGGTATAGTTTATGAACTTGAAACAAGGTACAATGAGTATAAGAGAGTATGCCCTCAAGTTTAATCAACTTTCAAAGTATGCTCCCTATTTAGTGGTCGATCCTAGATCTAGGATAAATAAGTTCGTGATGGGGGTCCCCGAATTGGTAAGTGAAGAAGGTCGGTCTGCCATGCTAATTAGTGACATGGACTTATCTCGATTGATGACCTATGTCGAGCAAGTAGGGGAGGAGAAATTGAGAAAGAAAAGGGAGCATGAGACCAAGAGGGCCCAATTTGAGGGTAAATTCCTAAAGGGTGCTAAATTTTTTCAAGGGAAAGGGCCCCATCATGCTACTGATAGGGGGTTTTCCAATGACTTCCCTAGGCCTCAAGGTGTTGGTGGGATTTTCTCTATTGATGTGTGTCCTAAACGTGGAAGTAGCCATGGAAGCCTATGTTTGAAGGGTTCTAATGCATGCTATGAATGTGGGGAGCTTGGTCACAAAAACGTAGATTGTCCAAGAAATAGTGGCAAGTACCAGGGTGCTAATGTGTTCCGATTAGGGAGAGGTGGTCCTCAAGGTGGTGTCCTAAGGCACAATCGATTTAATTCTCTACATGGGAGGCAAAGGGTTGGTGAAGTCCTTGATGTTGTTACCGATATGTTGAAAATCTTTGACTTTGATGTGTATGCTTTAATTGATCTGGGTGCCACTCTTTCCTTTGTTACCCCTTTTGCTGCTTAAAAGTTCCATATTATCCCAAGTTACATGAGTCATATGAAGTGTCTACTCCTATTGGTGCATCTATTGTTGCTAGGAAAGTTTATAGGAGTTGTCCTATTTGAATTTTGCATAAGTTGTTGCCTTGTGATCTTGTTGAATTAGATATGGTAGACTTTGATGTCATTCATGGGATTGATTGGTTCCATGCCTACTATGCTTCTATTGATTATAGAACCAGTAAGGTCAAGTTACAATTTTCTAATAAACCCCTCCTTAAGGGGGAAAGTCAAGATGCGGTGGTCAAGGGTAGATTTGCTTAATGCATTAAAGCCCATAAATTGATTTCTAGGTGGTTTTTGTATGATCTTGTGAGGGTTAAAGATGTGGAGTCCAAAGTCCCTTCCATAGAGTCGATTCCAATTGTAAATGAGTTTCTTGATGTCTTCCCAAATGACCTTCCCAGTGTCCCTGCCGAAAAGGAGATAGATTTTAGCATAGATCTCCTTCCCGATACTCAACCTATCTCCATTCCCCCTTGTCGTATGGCCCGGGCGGAGTTGAGGGAGTTAAAGGAACAATTGATAGATTTGTTGGAGAAGGGATTTATTAGACCAAGTCAATCACTTTGGGGGGCACTGGTGTTTTCTGTAGAGAAGAAAGATGGGTCACTTAGAATGTGCATTGACCACCGACAACTCAATAGGGTCACTATAAAGAATAGATATCCTCTTACAAGAATTAATAACTTGTTTGACTAATTGCAAGGGACTAACTTTTTCTCTAAGATTTACGTTCAGTCCGGATACCATCAAGTAAGGGTGAGGGAGTGTGATATCCCCAAGAAGGACTTCCGGATTAAATATGGGTATTATAAGTTTGTTGTGATGTCTTTTGGGTTGGCTATTGCACTGACCATCGTCATGGATATACTAAATAGGGTCTACAAACCTTACCTTTATTCCTTTGTTGTGGTCTTCGTTGATGATATCTTGATCTACTCACATTGTATGGAGCATATAGGTCATTTGAGGGTTGTGTTGCAGAGGTTGAGGGAGGAGAGATTGGATGCTAAATATGATAAGTGTGAATTTTAGTTGAAGAAGGTTGCACTCTTGGGTCATGTGGTGTCAGGGGATGGTATAAAAGTGGATCCTAAGAAAACTGATGTAATTAGGAATTGGCCTAGACCATTAAACCCATCTGATATTAGAAGCTTCTTGGGTCTTGCGGGTTACTATAGAGAATTTTTGAATGGGTTCTCCATTGCTTCTCCAATGAAAAAATTGACTCAAACGAAGGTTATGTTTGAGTGGACCGGCGAATGTAAGAGGAGATTCCGAACATCGAAGGATAGGCTTGTGTCCCCTCCTATATTGTCACTACTGGATAGGCTTGAAGGTTTTGATATGTGTTGTGATGCATCTAGAGTTGGGTTGGGTTGTGTTCTTATGCAAAATGGTAACGTCATAGCTTATACTTCTAGACAACTCAAAGTACATGAAAGAAACTACCCTACCCATTATCAAAAGTTACCTGCCCTGGAATTTATATTAAAGATTTGGCATCATTATTTGTATGGGATGCATGTGGATGTCTTTATCGATCATAAAAGCCTCCAATATGTCTTCACTCAAAATGATCTCAATTTGAGACAAAGAAGGTGGCTAGAAATTCTCAAAGATTATGACATGAGTGTGCATTATCATTCGGGTAAGGCAAATATGGTGGAGGATGCTTTGAGTTGGGTGTCCATGGGTAACCTAGCTCATATGGATGGTGGTGATAGGGAGATGGCTAGGGAGGTGCATAGATTGGGTAGATTGGGGGTTAGGTTGGAAGAGGTTGGTGGTGATGGTATTGTGGTTATTGATGGGCCTAAGTCTTTTTTGGATGATGAGGTGATAGCAAAACAAGATCTTGACTCTTCCTTGCCTAAATTGAAGGCCTTGGTGAAAGAGGGCAAAGTAGAGGTTTTCTCCCAAGGGGGAGATGCTGCCTATAGGTACTAACGTAGATTGTGTGTTCCTTGTGTTGAAGGTTTGAGGGAGAAGATCCTTGATGAGGCCCATAATTCTTGTTATTTTATTCAGCCCGATTCCACCAAAATGTATAGAGATTTGAGGGATGTGTATTGGTGAGGAGGCATGAAGAGAGACATTGCCAAATTCGTTTTCAGTTGCCATAGTGGTCAACAAGTCAAAGACGAACATCAAAGGTCGGGTAGCCTAACCCAAGATATAGTGATTCCCACTTGGAAGTGGGAGGTGATTAATATGGATTTTGTGGTTGGGTTACCCAAGACTAGAAATGGTTTTGGTTCCATTTGGGTGGTGGTTGATAAGATGGCAAAATAGGCTCACTTTCTACTGGTTAAGACTACATAGGGGGCTGAAGAGTATGCAAGGTTGTACATCCATGAGTTAGTGAGGTTGCATGGGGTTCCTTTATCTATCATATCAGATCGTGGTGCACAAATCACTTCAGACTTTTGAAGGTCTTTTCAAAGGGGTCTTGGTACCGAAGTTCACCTTAATACGACCTTCGACCCTCAAATGGATGGCCAAGCTGAAAGAACCATTCAAACACTTGAGGATATGCTTACAGCTTATGTCTTAGAGCCTAAAGGTAGTTGGGATGACAACCTTCCATTGATTGAGTTTGCCTACAACAATAGCTATCACTTTAGTATCGGTATGGCTCCATTTCAGGCTCTTTATAGGAGACGTTGTAGATCACTGGTGGGTTGGTTTTTGGTTGGAAAGGTGGATTTAGTGGGTATAGATCTAGTTGTGGAGGCTCGTGAGAAGGTTAATGTGATTAGAGAAAGGTTGAGGATAGCCCAAAGTCTTCAAAAATATTATGTCGATGTAAGAAGGAAAGATCTAAATTCCAAGTGGGTGATTGGGTCTATTTGAAAGGTTTCTTCAATGAATGGTGTGGTCTATTTTGGTAAAAAGGGGAATTTGAGTCCAAGGTATGTTGGTCCTTATGAGGTGATAGAGAGAGTTGGCAAGGTAGATTTTAAGTTAAAGTTGCCTAGAGAAATGAATTTGGTTCACCGGGTGTTCCAAGTCTCTTTGTTGAGAAAATGTGTTGGTGATCCTAATGCCATTGTGCCTCTCAATGTTTGGGTGTTGTTAAGGATAACTTGACTTATGAAGAGTTTCTAGTTCAGATCTTGGATAGGCAAGTAAAGAGATTGAGGAACAAAGAGGTGGTATCAGCTAAGGTCCTTTAGAGGAACCAACAAGTTGAAAGTGCTACATGGGAGGCCAAAGCAGACATGAAAAAGTGGTAGCCTCATCTTTTCCACTACACCCAAGGCTAAGGTACTAATCCTATGTTCCTTATGTGATTTCAAGTCTCATATTTCAGCTCCTAAGTCATTCATGTGCATTCATGTTTAAGTTGGTAAACTTATGATAATTTTACACTTATGTTGAGAATTTAAAAATGGTGTTTTACATGTTATGATGCATTCTTGTTAGGGCTGATTTGTTGATGATCTTGTCTTATACTTCTCTTTTAGATTTGGGGACGAATGTTCCCAAGGGGGAGATATTGTAACAACCCCAAAAAAATTCCCAAAAACCTGCCTTAGAGTGCCTAGAATTTTAATTTTTGAATATCTCAAAATCTATTCATTATTTTGAAAATCTGACTCCGAATTCTTTTTCAGGGGATACAATATAGGGGAGAAGGGTCTAACCCCGATTTAAGTGCAAAGATTTAGCAAATATGAAATTTTAAGAACGCAAATTCCAGTAGGGTTTTTGTGCCGCCTCCACGACACGCCCTGTGTTATTTTGGACACTTTTTTTCACCTTTGGTCCAAAACTGTAAGTCTTGGGCCTAAAAGTTCCCATACGTGTTTTAAATTAGACTTTGTCAAATTTCACCCTCATATCACCCTAAACATTTCCTAATACTCACTCAAACACTTAGTCATGTTTTTATTCCCCAAATTTAAGTCCCAAACCCCCATGCTAAGCTAAGGTTCTCCTTCAAGGTTCTTCTTCGACCTTCAAGTCTCCATTTCCAATCCTCACCAAGTTCATCTCCAAGCTAAGGTATGTGGGTTTCTTTCATGGATTCCTTTTACCCATGATACCCAAGCCTCCTTTTACATAATTTGCATGATTCAAAGTTGATTTACAAATGGATCTTGCATATCATGAAATTCACTGCACATTATATCAAAGCTATGTAAAGTTGTGACTGTTTTGCTTTATTTTAAACTATAAATCTTGGATCTATTGTAAGATTTGATGAGAGGTTTTGATGTATATGTCTTGAGGGTGTTGTAAGGTGTTGATTGATAGTTTTACAATGGATATTCTTGCATGATTTCATCTCTAAATTGCATGGTTTTATACTACCATTTCACACCCTTTAAGTGTTTGATAAAATGTCCAGAATGTTGTTTCTTGAGGAGTTGAAGGTCCAAAGTATGAGATATGATATGACTGACTATTTGATGACAAAATGAGCTTATGTATATGATATACTCTATATAAAGTGTTGCATTAGACCATACCTGATCCAGGGGGCAATAGCTTGGGTAACTATGTTGGCGGTTTATACTCATCAACCATGCGAGGGGTTTATACTTTTTCACCGTGTTGGTAAGGTGTGATTACCATCAACCATGTGAGGGGTTCAAACCACACTACCACAAAGGGGTTTATACCTTAAATAGCTAGCTTGATCTCTTCTACGGATATGTTATCCTATATGGGCATGAGGTACTTAAGCATGTTTTTCTTAAGAATTGATCATACATGTCATATTTTATATTATGCCTATTGCTTAATATTGTGTATTTTGATTATGATGCCTATCTATTGTTTCATTGCATCCTACATACTTAGTACATTCAAACGTACTAACGCATACTCTATGCTTATATGATGTCACTATGTAAGAACGGGTGCCCTAGTTGATCATTCTCCTCCACGTGGCTAGTTTGGTGTTATTCAGCTAGTTGGTGATTCCCCCACTTCGGGGACCTACTCTATGTTTCTTCTATTATGTCTTGAGGAATTCTTCTTTATTGCTTATTTTGACTATGAGGGTGAGCCCGATTACTTAGTCTTGGCACCCGCTCCTATCACTGTATTAGAGGTGCTTGTTTGACATGTTAAGTATCTATGATATGAGTTTAACTCTTGTCTTTTGACCATGATATTGTGCAAGCTTTTCCTTATTTTACCTATTCTTTTATCTTTGATGCTTGATTTATTACTTTCGCGACCAAGGATGTGTAATGATGCTTTATGAGGCTTGCTTGGGGTCCCTTCGGGTTTCCCTTGCACCGTGTCACGTCTAAGCCCTAGGTTTAGGTTATGAAAGAAGAAGAGTTCGCACACCCGAAGAATAACTGACTCATGGAAAGCTCCGGGATGCACTCACCTTGCTAACCAAGCCATGGCTAATAAAGTAAATCAAGGGGCCTCAGACCCTCATGCTCCTACTCCGAAATCTCGGGTGAGGGACTTTATGAGGAAGAACCCACCAGAGTTTCATGCATCTAAAGTTGATGACGACCCTCAAGAATTTATTGATGAGGTGTACAATGTGTTGGCTATTATCAATGTTAGGTCAGTGGAGAAGGCGGAGTTGGCGGTTTACCAACTCAAGGGGGTGGCTCAAATATGGTATACTCAATGGAAGGAGGAGAAGGGGAAGGCCAATGTGGTTCTCTAGAAAGAGTTTAAGGCAGAAGTTATCAAACAGTTCTTCCCTCTTGAGCTCGAGAGGCCAAAATAATAGAGTTCATTAATTTTAAGCAAGGATCTATGAGTGTGAGGGAGTATGCTCTCAAGTTCAACCAACTCTCTGAATATGCTCCACACTTAGTTGCTGACCCGAGGTCTAGGATGAATAAGTTTTTGATGGGTATATCCGATTTGGTTAATGAGGAGTGTCGTGCCTCTATGTTGATTAGTGACATGGACTTGTCCCACCTTATGACCTATGCCAAACAATTGGAGGGTGAGAAGTTGAAGAAAAGCAGAGGTAATGAGTCCAAGAGGGCCCATTTTGAGGGTAGGTTCCAAATTCCCAAATATAGCAGGTTTCATTAAGGCTAAGGGTCCTCACATGCTCCTAAAAGAAGGTTTGCTAATGACTACCCAAGGGAACAAGGTGATGGTGGTGTGGTGCCTAATGCTATGTGTCCAAAATATGGTAATGGTCATGGTGGCCCATGCTTGAGGGATACCAATGCTTGTTTTGGTTGTGGAGAAGTAGGCCACAAGATGATTGATTGCCCATGTAGCTGGAACAAGGATAAGGATATTCGTCCACAAGGTCGGAGTGCGAATGTGATTCCTTTGGAAAGAGGAAACTAACAAGGTGGTGCCCCAAGGCACAATCAGTTTTATGTTCTTCAAAGGAGGCAAGGGGTAGATGAGTCTCCCGAAGTCGTCACCGGTATGTTTAAAGTCTTTTATTTTGATGTATATACATTGATCGACTCGGGTGCCACTATTTCTTTTATTATCCCTTTTGTTGCCAAAAAGTTTCATGTTGAACCTGAATTGTTGTGTGAGTCTTATGAGGTGTCTAGTCCTATTGGTCCATCTCTTGTTGCTAGAAAGGTATATAGAAATTGTCTCGTTTGCATTTTGCATTAATTATTGCCTTCTGATCTTGTTAGGTTTGATATTGTGGATTTTGATGTCATTCTTGGGATGGATTGGTTGTATGCATATTAACCCTCTATTGATTGTAGAACCCATAAAGTCGAATTCCAATTCCCAAATAAACCTGTTCTTAAGTGGGAGAGTCATTATATGGTGGTCAAGGGTAGGCTTACCTCTTGCATTAAAGCCCAAAGGTTGATTTCTAAAGGGTGTATCTTTCATCATGTGAGGGTTAAGGATGTGGAGTCTAAAGTCCTTCCCATAGATTCAGTTCTGGTGGTTAATGAGTTCCTAGATGTCTTTTGTGGTGAGATTCTCGGTATTCCTCCCAAGAGGGAAATAGATTTTGGCAAAGATCTCCTTTCTGATACTCAAACCATTTCTATTCCCCCTTACTATATGGCCCCGGTGGAGTTGAAGCATTTGAAGGAGCAATTGAGGGACTTGATGGAGAAGGGTCTTACTAGGCCTTGCTAATCACTTTGGGGTGACCGGTGTTGTTTGTGAAGAAGAAGGATGGTACTCTTAGAATGTGCATTGACTACCAGCAACTTAATAGGGTCACCGTAAATGATAAGTATCTTCTACCAAGGATTGATGATTTATTTGAGCAACTTCAAGGGGCTAGTCACTTCTCTAAGATTGATCTATGGTCCGGGTATCACAACTGAAGGTGAGGGAGTGTTACATTCCCAAGACGGCCTTCCAGACTAGGTATGGGTAATATGAATTTGTGGTTATATTTTTTGGCTTGACCAATGCAGCAGCTATCTTCATGGATCTTATGAATAGGGTCTTTAAACCCTACCTTGATTTGTTTGTGGTGGTTTTCATCGATGATGTTTTGATCTATTCTCATAGTGAGGAGGAGCATTTGAGTCATTTGAGGGTGGTATTACAAAGATTTGGGGAAGAGACGTTGTATGTTGAGTATGAGAAATATGAATTTTTGTTGAAAGAAGTTGTCTTTCTAGGTCACGTGGTGTTTGGGGATGGTATTAAGGTGGACCCTAAAAAGACATAAGTGATCAGAAATTGGCCTAGACCTTTGTCTCCATCGGACATTATGAGCTCCTTAGGCTTCACGGGTTACTATCGGAGGTTTGTGAATGGGCTCTCTTCTGTTGCTTCTCCTATGACTAATTTTACCCAAAAGAAGGCTAATTTGTGTAGGCCGATGAGTGTGAAAGGAGTTTCCAAACTTTGAAGGATAAGTTTATCTTCGCTCTAATCTTATCTCTATCAGAGGGGTTAGAAGGGTTTGTTGTGTATTGTGATGCTTCTGGAGTTGGTTTGGGTTGTGCTTTGATGCAAAATGGTAAGTTTATAGCTTATGCCTCTAGATAACTCAAGGTGCATGAAAAGAATTATCCTACTCATGATCTTGAATTGGCCGCCGTGGTGTTTTCTTTGAAAAATTGACATCATTATTTGTATGGGGTGCATGTTGATATGTTAAAGAATCATAAGAGTCTCCAATATGTTTTCACCCGAAAAGATCTTAACTTGAGGCAAAAAGATGGTTAGAGCTTCTTAAGGACAATGATATGAGTATGCATTATCACCCCGATAAGGCTAATGTTGTGGCCAATGCTTTGAGTAGTGTGTCCATGGGTAGCATTGCTCATGTTGATGATGGGGGCAAAGAGGTGGCTAGAGAGGTTCATCGGTTGGATAGACTAGGGGTTAGGTTGGAAGTGGTTGATGATGGTGGGATTGTAGTTGTTGATGGTTCAAAATCTTCCTTGGTTGGTGAGGTAAAAGCAAAGCAAGATCTTGATCCCTCCTTGTAAGAATTGAAGGCCTTGGTGACAGATGGCAAAGTGGAGGTTTTCTCCCAAGGAGGAGATGGTGCCCTTAGGAACCAAGGTAGGTTGTGACTTGAGAGAGAAGATTTTAGATGAGGCTCATAATTCGTCCTATTCTATTCACCTCAGTTCTACAAAAATGTATAGAGATTTGAGAGAAGTGGTTTGGTGGGGTGGTATGAAGAGAGACATTGCTAAGTTTGTATTCGGTTGCCATAATTGCCAACAAGTGAAAGCCGAGTATCAAAGGTCAGGTGGCCTAACCCAAGATATAGAGGTTCCTACTTGGAAATAGGAGGAAATTGATATGGATTTTGTGGTTGGGTTTTCTAAGACTAGAAAGGGTTTTGATTCTATATAGGTAGTGGTTGATAGAAAGACAAAGTCGGCTCATTTCCAATCGGTTAAGACTACATATGGTGCTGAATATTATGCTAAGTTGTACATTCATGAATTTGTTAGATTGCATGGGTTTCCCTTCTCTATCATATTGGATCATATTGCTCAATTCACTTCACGCTTTTGGAGGTCCTTCCAAAGAGGTCTTGGTACCAAGGTAAATCTTAGTACGGCCTTTCATCCTATAGCCAAGACGAAAGAACTATCCAAAATTTTGAGGATATACTTAGAGATTGTGTGTAAGAATTTAAGGGTAGTTGGGATTATCATCTTCCATTGATTGAGTTTGCTTGTAATAATAGCTATAATTCTAGCATTGGTATGGCTCCTTTTGAGCACTCTATGGTAGATGTCGTAGGTCCTCGGTTGGATGGTTTGAGGTAGGGGAAATGGCATTGTTAGGCCGGGATCTGGTCAAGGGGGCTATACCAAAGGTAAGGTTGTTTAGGGAAAGATTGAAAATAGCCCAAAGACGCCAAAAGTCCTATGCCGATGTGAGGACAAGGGACCTTGAATTTAAGGTTGGTGATTGGGTCTATTTGAAAGTATCACCCATGAAGGGAGTGGTTCATTTTGGTAAAAAGGGTAAATTGAGTCCAAGATATGTGGGTCCTCATAGGATTCCAAGGACTGGTAAGGTAGCCTATGAGTTGGAGTTGCCTTGTGAAATGACTTGGTTCATTCGGTATTCCATGTATCCATGTTGAGGAAGTGTGTGGGTACTCGAATGCTATTGTCCCATTGGATGTTATAGGTGTTGTTGAACATAACATGGCTTATGAAGAGGTCCCAGTAGAGATCCTTGATAGACAAGTGAAGAGGTTGAGGAACAAGGATGTGGCTTCCGTTAAGGTCCTTTAGAGGAATCAACAAGTCGAAAGTGCTACATGGGAGGCCGAAGCGGACATGCAAAAGTGATATCCCTATGTGTTCCATTCTACTTGAGCCTAAGGTACTAATTCTAAGTCCCCTATCTGATTTCAAGTCTTACATTTTATCTCTTATGTCATTTTCCTGCATTCATCTTTATGTTGACACGTTCATGGTAAATTTGACACTTATGTTGAGATTTTTGAAATGAGGTTTATATGCATTGTAGCATTCTTATGTGGGTGAAATTATCTTGCTTATTTCTCTTATATACGTTCTTGTACATTCGGGAAAGAATGTTCCCAAGGGAGAGATATTAAAACGACGGCAAAAAGTGCCAGAAAATGTGCCTCGAACGTGCCTAAATTTGTACTTTCCATATATCTCAAAATCTATGCATTATATCAAAAATAGAACTTTATATTCTTGATCTAGGGAAAAATTGAGTGGGAAATGGATCGGACCTTGGTTTTAAAGCGAGCATATCAAAATTTAATTTTTTAAAGTGACGATTTCTAGTGAGTTTGGTGTGCCTCTGGCGCGACGCGGCCTGGGCGCACAGAGGTGTATTTCTTTTGAGAGTTTTTGTTGCTCGGTCCAAGACCTTTAGGTCTTGGTCCTAAGTTTTCCCGTACGTAAAAACACTTATACTTAGTCATATTTCAGTACCATATCACCCAAGACATTTGTGAAGTGGTTGATTTTCTTGCATGATTTCAGCCTTGAATTGTATGGTTTTACACTATCATTACACACCCTCCAAGTATTTGATAAAATGTTCAGTTTTGGGTTCTTGAGCTTTTAATGATCCATTGCATCACTTATGACTTGAACGACTTTATGATGATGAAAGGAAGGTATACATGTGTTGAATTCGTGAACGTATCGATTCGTTGCAAGTGATCATACCATAGATGGAGGATATATACCTCATCCACCTTGATGGGTGGTAGCAATCTCGTACTACCATAGATGAGGTATATACCTTATCCACCTTGTCGGGTGGTGGCAATTCCGTACTACCATAGCTAAGGGGTATATACCTCATCCACCTTGTTGGGTGGTTGCAATACCGTACTACCATAGATAAGGGGTATATACCTCATCCACCTTGTTGGGTGGTGGCAATCCCATGCTACCAAAGATGAGGGGTAGATACCTCATCCACTTTCTAAGCGGATGGCAAGCCTTGGATTCCAAGTACTAAGTTGCTTGGTCTATGACGATGGTCTTTTCCACCATATGTATATATGACCTAAATAAGCACATTTTACTTCAAGCATTGTTTATGCATGCCATGTCGCTAATATACTAGAATGTCATGTTGCTAATATACTACCTCTTGCTCACGATTATGCATTTTGATTATGTTGTGTATCTCTTGTTGCATTATATCCTACATACTTAATACATTGAAATTCTCTAATGCATACTCTATGGCAACATGAGTTTACCATGTAGGAACCGAAGCTCCTCATGATTATCCTCATCCTCCCCGTGGCAAGTATTATCTTCTCAAGTAAGTTCGGTGAGTCCTTAAATCCTAGGATGATATCTCTTGTTCTTATGTTATGTAAAGGCTTTCATTTTCTATTTGTATGCTTTTGACTATGAGGGTGAACCCAGAAAGTTGTCTTGGCCCTCACTCAATTCTAAGTTTAGAGGTGTTATTGGATAAGTTATCATTGATGCTATGAGCTTTGACTCTCTTGATTTTTTATGATATGAAAAAATTCTCTTAGCCCCTTACCCTTGTTTTATGCTCTTGTTATTTTTCAAATACTTCTGTGACCAAGGATGTGTAATGATATGTTAAGATGCATTTTTGGGGTCCCTTCGAGTTTCCCATTCATCGTGTCACATCTAGGCATTAGGATTGGGTGGTGACAAAGAACCTCCATGTATCTATAATTTATTGATCTTTGGTGACTTGAAGATGAAAGGACCACATCGTACCATGATGTTAACTACGTCGCTACTTGGGAGGCAACCCAAGGATATTTGGTAAGCTTTTCTTTCGAATAAGTGTTATTTATACATGTGTTTAAAAAGGAGAAATTGGAGTGGAAGCCAAAAGGGAGACATGATGAGCTAAATCAACAGATCACTGAGTTCAGATGGCGACCTCCAATTTAACTGCCTTCTGGGTCATTTGATGACTCTTAAGGTATAGGAAAATTAGGCAATCGAAGTTGCAATTTTCAGTGGATTACCAAATCATATGGACGAGGACTAATTTTACTACTTTTTGAGTTGGAAAGAAGGTTTGGTTTATGTTAGAAAAGCGATCGCAAAAGCATTCGGTGTATCACCAAATGTGTTTGGTGAAGTGATTCGGCATCACCAAAACTCTTGCACCTAATAGACTTATTCAAGACTATCCAAATGCCTCAACCTTTTGCTCTCTGTATTCCCTCCTTTTCACTTCCTAGGAAAGCCAAACTTCCCTATAGTTGCTTTTATTGAATTTTTCCTTGTATAGAGTGCATTCCATCAATAAAACTCTTATATGGGAATTCTCATTGTAGTGCATCATCATTGAGGTATATGTTGGCCTTTGTTTTACTTTTTGAGAATGATATGTGTTGATAAGACCATGCTTAGGGTTTTGTGAGGTTGGTATCATAGTATATAGTTGAAATCATGTTTGAAAATATATGGGTGATGTGTTTTATTGATTTGAGAACCCTATGCTTTATTTTGTACAAGGTTCATTTGGGTTTTGGATTCTTTTGGGAAATTGTGAAACCAATTATGCATGTGCAATGGGCAAAGGCTAGATTTGATGATTATATTATGCAATCATTGAATGATGTGGTGCATTTTCCCAATTTTGATCATGATGTTTCGTTACATAGGCTTTTATTAGGGAATTTCAATGAAAGTGTTAATGCTCTAATTTAATATGAATGCTTACTATGTTTGTTGCTTTTGTGGGCTAAGCGTGAAGTCTAAGTAACCCTCAAATTCCTTTGAGCAACTTGAACTTGCTAGATGATTGATTGAGTCACATTATTCTTAAGGGTCATTTTATTGAGTTTGGAGCCATGGTGATAATGTCAGGGTAGCAATAGGCCTCTGAGCATATATTGGTGTTTTGATGGTGGGGTAGCTTGTGACATGTCTCCTAATTTTTTGCAAATTGATCAAATTTTGACTTAGAGGGTATTCGCCATGCTAGTCAATTTTGGTGATGGTTATTTTGACCGTTGAAAGTGACTTGGTGATACGCTGAGTTATCATACCACCTTCTTTTATAATTGAGTTTCGATACTTTGTTTTGTAACTTCCGACGATGGTACTTTCCACTACCAAATCAATTTAGAGGATCACCAAATTTTCACATTCATTACCAAAAATGACAATGTCTGAAAGTTTGAAATCTGTGAAAAAGCATGACGGTCCATTTGACCACCAAATCAGTTCGATGCTTCACCGAACAGGTCTGGCCAGTAAATAGACCTGTCCACCCCGCATGTTTTTCTTATGCTTACTCTTGCATTCTACGCTTATATGACTGATTCTCATACACTCACTTGAGCTTATTTTGTATACATGCATAAGCCAAAGAAAATAGTCACTCAAAGTGGATCCTAGGCAGCTCGAACAGTCATTATAACCCCCTTGACCTGGTAAAGAAATGACCTAAAGAACTTATAAGGAAGTATGGGGAAAAGGAAAAAGGAAAGTGAATGAGCACAGTAAATCTGACATTGATGATGAAGGACCCCTTAATGTGACATGGTCAACTTCAAAGGATGAGTAACAGGGGTCAAAAACCCCAACACATGAGCCTACTTAAGAGCCAAGCCCCAAATGGTAACAAAGTGAAGTAAGGTCGAAAACTCTTCATGACCCTCTCCTCCAGACATCGTAGAGAATTAGGAAGACAATAGCCCCAAGGCAATTGAATAGATTAAAAGCAGTGCGGCTCAAGACAATCTTGGAGGAGAGGATACTATCAACTGCTAGGGCCGTTGATCAGTACCCCAAGGTATGGAAAACTCTAAAGTTCCACAAATTCTAGAACTTTACCACACCTTGGGACCCATACATCCCAAGCTAGGTGAGAGAGTTCTATGAGGCCTATATATCCCCCAAAGGCTAAAGTAAGGTGAAGATCATTCTCAAACCTATTGATTTTATAGAGGTTCGTGGTGTGCAGGTCCCACGCAGTGAGAATGATATCAATGATACTTAGGTCTATGTATTCTGACACTAACACTACCTGGATGATGTGATGCAGTTGAAGAATTTTGATGACATCGAAGCTTGGTAGGACCCACTGCTTGGAATCCTAGTCTCATCATGGCTGGAGAAAGGAGCTATCATAAATAAGAATGAAATGAACATCCCAATGAGATACTTATTCGAACTCATAAGCAACAACTTAATGTTGTATCACAATCAGTGGATTCTTAGATAATGAAAGCCTGCATTGGTCTGATGCATTATGGATCGTTGGATGTTAAATCTTAGTTTTATCATCACCCTACAGATCCTCACTAGGGAAAAGGAGGTGTAAACTTCACTTTCATCCCCTAGCCTCATCACAACCTTATACAGGCAAGCCATAGTTCAAATTAATGAAAAGACAAATATGGAGATCACGCCATCAGCCTCCACTAATATCCGATGAATAGTGGCTGAGTAATAAAGGGATGAAGTGGACCAGGCAGGGAAGAAGGTGGTTAATAAAACACTAGTGATTGATGTTGAGGTCCTCAAGTCCAGTGTTGTAAAGTAGGCAACCGAGAAAAGTGTATCTTCTTCCTCTTCATCATTACCTTCCTCTTCTACTCCACTCCCTTCTGCTGCTACACAAGTTGAGCCTATGGCTACAGATGACCGACACCCTATCAATAAAGCTACTATACTTAGAATTGGCCAATTAGCTAAGGTGGCTGACACTAGTACCATTCGGGTTAGGTATTACGTGAGTAAGTTGATTCAAAGGGCCATAATATTACATTATCCATAAGTATTAAGGCTACAAACAATCAAAGAGAGTTGATTGAGGTTTAGAATCTGAGGATGGATATGTTGGAGGTAGTTCTTTGTCACGACCCAAGCCTAGGGCCTAGTCGTGACCGGCAAATAGGGAACCCAAAGGAACCCCAAATAAGCCTCATAGAATATCACTACACATCCTTGGTCATGGAAGAAATTAAAATGACAATAAGAGATAAGCATAACAAAGGGAAATGGGACTGAGTGAAAGAGTTAAACACTTGAATAATACAATCAAGTCAAAGCTCAAGCAAAATACATAACTAGTCCAACAACACCTCTAGACATAAAACTTAGCAAGGGCCAAGACAAACAACTGAGCTCACCCTCATAGTCATAAGTATTCCAAAATATATCAGATGTAGTCTAAATAGAAGCATGAAAGAAGATAGATATTATCCCTGGAGATGAGGACTTACAAAAAGCTAACTTGGACAATCTATCTAGCCACGAGGAGAATCAATAGGAGCTCCGGTTCCTACATGGTGATATCATACAGGCATAGAATATGCGTTAGAACATTTGAATGTACTAAGTATGCAGGATGCAATATAACAATTGATAAGAAATAATCAAAATGCATAATCATAGCAAGAGATAGTATATTAGCAACATGGCATGCATGAGCAATGCTTGTAGTAAAACATGCTTGAAAATAATCATATATACATAGCTCATTTAACATAATAAGATGACTTGCTTAGATCATCCAAATAACTTGTACTAGAGGGTGGCAAATATAGCATAGGTCATAACCCGGACATGTGTGCATATGAGGGTGAGGCATATCACATAGTTCATAACCCCTGCATGTAAACAAGAGATAATGAATAACACATGAGGGTAGGAAGGTAGCATATGTCATAACCCGGACATGTGTGCATATGAGGGTGAGGCATATCACATAGTTCATAACCCATTCATTTGAGTATATTGCATAACCCCAAATCATACACTAGGGTAAGGAGTACATCATAGTTCATAACCCCTACATGTAGAAATGAGTAAGTGAGTAGCACATGAGGGTAAAGATAGCATAGGTCATAACTCCTACATGTGTGTACCTAGCATAACCTCAAACCATACACGAGGGTAAGGAGTACCACATAGTTCATAACCCCTGTGTGTGGATATGAGTAAATGAGTAGCCTTGATTTGTTCATGAGGATAAGGTGGCCCATCCTACCTTCTCTATGTTCTTGACAGTCAATCTTAAACATAGTTCATAAATCCTACATGTAGGAATTGGCCTTACACTAGTGGGTAAAGCATATAGCATACTTCATAACCCTTTCTAGTAAGCTTCACAATTGGCAAGAGCATAAACATTAGCATAAGAACCCAATAGCGCATCAACATTTCTCAAGAACATAACATCATAAGAGCCTAACACTTCACTTGCAATATCATAGGAGCTTTAACATGATTTAAACACACATGTATACATTACTTTCATCATCATATAGTTATTTAACTCATGACATGCATTGGACCTTCAATTCCTTAAGAAACCATAACCTAAAATTTTATCAAACACTTGGCGGGTGTGTAATGCTAGTGTAAAACCATTTAATTCAATAGGGAAATCATATAATAAAAGTTGAAGTAAGATAGCCCACCAACACTTGGTAATTCCATCATACAATACACATTGAAATCCATCGTCAAATCTCATAATAGACCATAGTTTAATATCCCAAAACATGCATAGTCATAATAGACAAACCATCTCATAGTATAATCTTGAAATAGGTAGACATGTGTTTCCAATCAATATTTCATTAGAAACCCAACATAATTTGTAATCATAATTCATATTATATAATACAACTTGAAAACATGCAATTTTCATGAAAAGTAAGGGTTGGACTCCATGGGTGATTGGTACCTATAGATGAAACCCACATACCTTAGACATCAAATTCCTTAAAATTGAGTTGAGAAAGACTTGAAGCTTGGAATGGGTCTTGAAATCCACAACTTGTTCTTAAGTTTCCTTTAATTTGTATTGGGGTTTTGATGGAGACTCTCGAGAGAACTTGAGAGTGTATTCCAATTGGGAGGAGTGAATTTGATCTTTGGGAAAGGGTTTAGGTTTTTAGGAAGTGTTATTATAGCATAGGAATCCCTAAAAGGCCAATAAAAATGACTAAATTTATGAAATGTCATTAATGAAATGGAAATTAGCAAAAACCCATATATACCCCTACATAGAAGAAGAAACCAAGTGCATTGGAAAGATAATTCAAATAGCTTTAATTTAGTAGCTTGGCGGTCACCATTTCTTTCTATTCTAAGAGATATGCACCTTTAAAGTTGACTCTCCTACCGATACTTGTGCAAAACTTAGCCAATGAAAATTCCTTTGAACTTGGCTTGATGTAGGGAACCCACGATGGTCTGAAACGAAATAAATAATCTTGGCTTAGATTTGAATGAGAGCTTGAGCTTGAATTAATTCCTTAAGATCCTGAGGGGGTTTTCGCACTTGAATCTTGAGAGAAATATAAGACTAAGTGTTTGAGAAAATATTGGGGAATGTCTTGGATGATATGATGGTGACATAAGGCTAAGTATAGGTATTTTCATGTATGGGATCACTTAGGCCTAGGACTTAAAAGTCTTGGACCGAGATTAAAAACTAGCACATTTTAACACTAGTGCGCGTCGCGCCACAAATGCGCAGGCCCATTGTTTTCATGTTGACTTGAAAATTTGGATTTTCCTACGGTTGCTCTAAAGTTCGGGTTAGACCCATATCCCACTCAAGTTTTCCTCCTGAACAAGAATATGAAGTCAGATTTTTGAAATAACTCGTGGATTTTGAGATATATGAAAATTACGATTCCAGACACTTTTGAGGCACATTTTCGAGCACCTTTTGGGGTCATTTCTATATCTCCCCTTTGGGAACAATTGTCCTCGAATATCAAAGAAACGTACTTAAGAAGAGTAATTATGGAGAAACCAGGCCCCAACAAGAATACAACAATACGCTTAAACACCATTTTCAAAATCTCAACACAAGTGTTGAAATCATCATGAACTTGTCAACATGATCATGAATGCAGGCAATGACATAGGATCTACAGCACAAGACTTGAAATCATAAAAGGACTTGATGTGTTATGATAAGCTTGAATAGAATGAAAGAGATACAGATATTGCTCCTCCATGCCCGCTGCATCTCCCCGAAACACACTTTCGACTTGACAATTCTTCCAAAGGGCCTTGACGGACACCACATCCTTATTAATTAACTTTTCCATCCTTCCATATAATACTTCACTTGGACCTTCCCCTAAGACAACTTATCCTCTACATCACCCACAACTGCAAAGGGTTCTATAGCACCAGAGTCACCAACACATCCCATTAACCTAGAAGCATGAAGAACCGGACTAATCGTATCCACATCTTTAGGTAATTCCAATCCTTATGCTACCTTACCAACCTCCCTCTACCTCCTACAAGGACTCAGAATCCTCAACTCAATCGTCAACCTTAAATACACCTAGTCCACTTAGTACCATAAACCACCACCTCCTTATTGGGATACAACCTCCACTCTATCATCTTTTTTCACCCAAATCTTCCAACTCTAGCAAGGCAGAATCAAGGCCTTGCTTAAACAAGACCTCTTTAGCCAAAGAAGATCTGGAACCATCAAGAATACTACACCACCATGCTCAACTTCCTCCAACCTACACCCAATCTAGGCAACCGATAGACCTCTCCAGTCACCTCCTTGTCACCATCATCCACATATGCTAGGCTACCCATAGGCACACCACTTAGAGCATCAACCACAACATTAGCCTTAATGGAGAAATATAATGCACACTCATATCATAATCATTAAGGAGTTCTAACCACCCTCTTAGTATCCTCAACTCACACCTATCATGTTAAGTAAACAACCTCTCATCCTCTAAGACTTGACAAACTACTTTCAAATGATTCACAAACTCTAAATAAATCAATACTTCATTACCAGAGAACACCACAAACATGTCAAGGTAGGGTTTAAGACACTATTCATGAAACCCATAAACATAGCCGATGCATAAGTCAACTAAACAACTCCACTAATGCTAATAATGCTCACTCCTACTCCGAAAAGACACTTAAGGATGTTATCTACCCTCATCCTCACTTGGCGATAACGCCCGAACCAAAGATCAATCTTAGAGTAGTGACTAACCCATTGTAGTTAACCAAATAGATTGACCATCCTCAACCATCATATTACAACCTTACGGGTCCTACACTCATTGGAAGCATGCTATACAAGTAGCCCAAACTACCCCAAGACCTCCAACACATCAAGCTAAGTTTAACCAAAATCACAAGACAAGACATCTATGCAACAAGAAAATGGGGCAATCCTTAGAGATCAATTGAACCTTAAGACTAGAATGGACCTGCCTCTTTTGCTACCACTTGACAACCTCCCACTCAAAGATGGGTTCATTAGGGAGTCGGATTCTAACACTACAGATCCTACCATCCATGGAGACACAACATGCTTGCAACTATTCTATCCTATGTACAACATCAAAATCCACCACATCAAATCCAACAAGCCATAAGGCAAGACCTAATGCAATATGAACATGAAACAATACCTATGAACTTTCTAGCAACAATATACCCAACCAATAGGTAAACACCAAAAGTTCACATAACAACTAGAGGCACACAAGAAGCCCACTAGCAACCAAAAGTAATAATGAAAGGAATAGTGAAACTCGGATCTATCAAAATAAAACATTCAACTTACCTTCCTTCGCATTCCCCTTTGAAGTGGCATGATCAACTAGAAGAGCAAAGAACATTTGTTATAGGGGAAAGCCTTATCTCACTTCTAAAGCAAAACATGGACCATGAAGAAGGGAAACATTTCTTAAAACATCTCAAAGCCTCTTCCTCATAGTTGTGGTGTATAATACAATCATGAAGACGACTCTAATGACGTGGTGTGCTGCACGTTGAGGATCTAACAACCTAGTTCTTTGATACCATCTTTGTCACGACCCAATCCTAAGGGGCCTAGTCGTGATCGACGAATGGGGAACCTGAAGGAACCCCAAACAGGCCTTATAGCATATCATTACACAACCTTGGTGACAAAAATAACAATAAGAGATAAACATAACAAGGGGAATTGGGACTAAGGGAAAGGCTTAAACACTTGAATAATATAAATGAGTCAAAGCTCAAACATAATACATGACTTGTCCAACAACACCTTTAGACATAGAACTTAGAAGGGGCTAAGACAAGCAACCGAGCTCACCTTCATTGTCATAAGTATTCCAAAACAAACAAGATGTAGTCTAAACATCAGTATGAAAGACGATACATATTGTCTCTAGACATGTGGACTTACCAAAAACTAACTTTAACAATCTGTCTAGCCACGAGGAGAATCAATAGGACCTCTAGTTCCCACATGGTGAAATCATGTAGGCATAGGGTATGCATTTGTATGTTTGAATGTACTAAGTATGTAGGATGTAAAGCAACAAGTGATAGGCAATAATCAAAATGTATAACCATATCAAGACATAGTATATAGCAACATGGCATGTATGAACAATGCTTGTAGTAAAACATGTTTGAAAATAACCATACTTACATAGCTCATTTAGCATAATAAGGTGATATGCTTGGATCATCTAAGTACCTTATACTATAGGGTGAGGAATATGGCATAGGTCATAACCTCTTCTAGTAGGTAATGGGTAGTACATGAGGGTAAAGAGATAGCATAGTTCATAACCCCTGCATGTAAACAAGAGATAATGAATAGCATATGAGGGTAGGAAGGTAGCACAGGTCATAACCCCTACATGTGTGCATATGAAGGTGAGGCATACCACATAGTTCATAACCCCATCATATGAGTATACTGCATAACCCCAAATCATACACAAGGGTAAGGAGTACATCATAGTTCATAACTCCTACATGTAGAATGAGTAAGTGAGTGGCACATGAGGGTAAAGATAGAATAACATAACCCCTACATGTGTGTACCTAGCATAACTTCAAACCATACATGAGGGTAAGGAGTACCACATTGTTCATAACTCCTGTGTGTGGATATGATTAAATGAGTAGCATTGATTTGTACATGAGGGTAAAATATTCAACATAGTACATAACCCCTACATGCAAGAATTTCCTTAAAGGGTAAAGCATACACCATAGTTCAGAACCTCTTCGAGTTGGCTTCACACTTGACAAGAGCATAAACCTTAGCCTAAGAACCCAACAGCTCATCAACAATTCTCAAGAACATAACAACATGAGAGCCCAACAATTCACTTGCAATAAAATAGGAGCCTTAAATGATTTAAACACACATATATACATTCCTTTGATCATCATATAGTCATTTAACTCATAAGTTATGCATTGGACCTTCAATTCCTTAAGAAACCATAACCGGACATTTTAACAAATACTTGGCGGGTATGTAATGCTAGTGTGAAATCATGCAATTCAAGAGTGAAATAATGCACCAGAAGTTTTTAGGTAAAATAGCTCACCAATACTTGATAATACCATCATATAATACACATTAAAATCTATCGTCAAATCTCATAATAAACCATAGTTTAATATCCCAAAACATGCATAGTCACATTAGACAAACTATCTCAGAGTATAATCTTGAAATAGGTAGACATGTCTTTCCAATAAATATTTCATTAAAAACCCAACATAATTTATAGTCATAATTAATATTAAGTAATACTCATAAGTAATACAACTTAAAAACGTTTAATTTTTCTTGAAAAAGAAGGGTTCCATGGGTGAAAGGTACCCATGGATGAAACCCACATACCTTAGACTGGAATTCCTTGAAATTAAGTTGAGAAAGACTTCAAGCTTGGAATGGGGTTATGAAATCCACAACTTATTCTTGAGTTTTCTTGAATTTGTATTGGAGTTTTGACGGAGGCTCTTAAGAGAATTTGAAAGTATATTCCAATTGGGAAGAGTTAATTTGATCTTTAGGAAAGTGTTTAGGTATTTAAAAAGTATTAAGATAGCATAGGAATCCCCAAAAGAAAAATATAAATGACTAAATTTATGGAATGCCACTAATGAAACAAAATTTTGCAAAACCCCATATATACCCCTGCACATACGATTTCTACAAAAATAGGCATAACTTCTTTATCTGATCTCTAAATAAGGTAAAACCAAGTGCGTTGGAAACCTAATTCAAAGAGCATTAATTTGTTTAACGTGGTCCACCCAGTAATTTGTGTGTTAAGAGATATGCCCCTTTAAAGTTGACCGTCCTACTAGCACTTGTGCAAAAGTTAGCCAACGAAAATTCCTTTGAACTTGACTTGATACAGGGGACCCACAATAGTCCTAAACGACATAAATAAGCTTTCATTAGATTTGAATGAGAGATTGAAGCTTGAATTAATTCCTTAAGATCTGGAGAAGGTTTTGGCACTTGAATCTTGAGAGAAATATAAGACTAAGTGTTTGAGAAAGTATTAGGGAATGTCTTGGATGATATGAAGATGAAATATGTCTAAGTATAGGTACTTTCATGTATGGAACACTTAGTTCCAAGACTTAAAAGTCTTGGATCCAAATTAAAAACTGGCACATTTTAACACCAGGGCGCGTCGCTCCACAAATATGCAGTCCCACTGTTTTCGTGCTCACTTTAAAATTTGGATTTTGTTACTGTTGCTCTAAAATTTAGGTTAGACCCATTACTCACTCAATTTTGCCCCTTGAACAAGAAAATGAAGTCAAATATTTGAAATAATACATGGATTTTAAGATATATGAAAATTACAATTTCAGACACTTCCGAGGCATATTTTTGGGCACTTTTAGAGGTCGTTTCATTCTTGTGAATCATTAAAAAGAGTCAAAAAGTTTATTTGAAAGGGTGGCTGCTGTGGAAAAGAGAAAAGGTGGTAGTGATGGTTCATCGACCAATAAAGCTGACATTGAATTGTTGAAAGTAAAGATGGCATCTTTGAATATTGGGATGAACTGGAAGTGCCACCTAGAATTGATATAAATGAGGTTCCTGGGGGCATGATTGGACTTGATGTTCTTAGTGGGAGTGATAAAAATGAAAATGTGATAGATACCTTGCAGACTAATGTATAGGCCTTGGGAGATGAACTAAGTCATGCAGAGCTTAAGGAGTTGAAGTGGATAGATGCGAAGATTGTAGAAATTATGACCAAGGAAACCCTTGAGGACACATCCATGATTAGCACATTCGATGACTATGATCCAGAGCCCATGAGGCCACTAATGACTTTGGGAATACACGGCATGATACGAGCATTGATGCCTTCATGACCACTTCATCAACTCTACCACCACTATCACCACAGAAGGATTGAGTTTATTCAGGAGGATTCTAACTCTCAGACTTTCCTTTTATGCTTACTTGATATTGTTCTTACATATTGAGGACAATGTTCTCTTTATAGAAGGGAGTGAGTATTTGGAAGTCCCCAATATTTCATGATGATAATTGACTATTGTTTTTATTATGGTTATGATAAGATAATGCTTATTTTAGTTTCTGTTGATGGAAATTTAAGACAATTATTATTCTTTTATTTTGGGTTGTAAGATATTAGTAGTTATTTTAATTTTCTTTCTTTTTTGAGTTGGATGGATGAATGATTGTGAATTATGTCCTTAGTATTTGTGGCAAACATTGTACATATGTGAAGAGTCATTTGTATGTGCTAATCATGTCTCTAGTCCTTAGCAATCTGAGTATTGATAGTCCATATCTTTGTTTTAGATGGTGTCATGGACGAGGAGCATGTATTAGCTCACCGATTAGTTCCTCTCTTGAAAAATCATTCCATGAATGGATTTGATGTATCTCAAGTTAACTATGTGAGTATTTAGCATGGATATGTGATGATCATAAAATTGTGAGTGTGTGTTGCCATTGTTTGTGTCACGTCCAAAGTCCCGTCAAGGCGAACTGGCACCCATTGTTGATAAGGCTCGGGAGAACCAACCTATATCCATATGATTTCTATACATATTATAAGGGATTTCTTCATTCAACATTCCTTTAAGAAAGTAAGAAGTAATTACAAACCTAAAGGAAATACATATGGCTAGGTCGTTGGGGCCACGTTGTCTAAAGCATGAGACATGACCACATTTAAATTTACATAGTCTACAAAGCCTCTAGATAAGGAAAAGTATTTGATAAGGTTGCGACAGGCCCCACCTCGACTAACTATACAATACCAAAATATAAGCTCTAAACACACAAAGCTCTGAAGAAACCTGGAGCTTGGTAATAGCAGCTGGATACCATGTACTCCTACTGGGGAGATCTATTAGCACTTGTACCTACAGCATGAAATGCAGGTATGTTGTAAAGGATGTTAGTATGAGATAATGTACTGAATATGTTAAGCAAGAAATACTGTATATGAAGTAACAACTCAAATGAAACTATGTACGGGTGTAGGATAAGAGACCACCTTCGGTTATATTGTGGGATCATATGCTTTATGTTCTTTTTATTACTTTACCTTTACTATATAATCTGTGCACAACATGTAATACAAATGACAAGTTGATCAGTGTTAAATCTATATGGGGATCGGCCTTGGCTAAGCTTTTCCTTTAATCCCTTGGGCTACCCCCTGTGATAGGATCGACCCTGTCTAGGTGATTCTTCCACCCCTTGGGTTACCACCCATCAATAAGCAATATACTTTACCTTTCAATTACCTTTGAGATGTATTGGAGCTGTAGGACTATAGTTGAAGCATGTGACATTTAAATAATCATATAAGACAATATGACAATGAAAAGAGTACGTTACATAAGTAATGAAATGTGTATGAGATGAAACAACTCATGAACTTTATTTAGGAACAAGAACCCATGTGTCTTGGTATCCAAGTATGTATGAAAATCTGAAGGTGACTATTTATGGGAGCATATGAATATGTTAAAGAGTGGAGACATGATCAATAATTGTGTCAGAGTTGGTAAGTGCCTTTATGTGCCAAGGAGGGATCTATGTGTCATGCCAAATAATATGAAATCAAGTAGCTTTACATACCTCATTGTATGACCTCGTTATTACCTCGGAGTGATCAATTTTTCCCCCAAATATTTATCTAGAATATATCAGGAAATAAGACTAGTATTAGGAGCAAAGAAACACTTCTTGGCAGCCCAATCTCATAGAAAAATAACACACGGGCAGCAAGCATATAATTATAAACCTGAGCGTATCCTTTCAATCTTTCCGCCTCTAATGGTATTTTCCAATACACATTCTCATATGCATATCATGTGCAGCCTTTGTTGGTGCCATAATAGGCTTACAACAGCCCACACATATCAATTCTACACAAAATACAAAACATGCAAGTAGACGGCATAACGTTACGTTGTCTCGCTACATTTCGATGTCAACAATCCCAAATCTGTTTTATCTTTAACCAAACTACATGTAACATACTTACACATGCAATCAAACTTAAAACATTCCAAAAATAGTTTCAAAATAGATGGAGGTCAAGAAGCAACAATTCCCAAACACCAGCCCACAAGTTCGTACTAAGAACACAATTACGGTATCATATAAGAACTCACTCTTTGCAGGCTGTAAATAAGGTGCAATAGCCTGGTTACATCACTAACAAAATAAAATTTATTAAGAACATAAGTCTTACTTCATAACTCAGCCAACAAGAAGAGAAAAGTCTCTTAAGTAACAAGAAAAATGCACAGCAATCCTTAGGACACATGCTGTCCAAATTTCCAGCACAAGCATAACTAGCATATACTTCTTCTTTTTCATCCAAAAACCATACTATGTACACAAGTATTACTACTTACCTTTAACTTAAATGTGTAGCCTTGCTTTCCTTGTAGGGTTGTGAGGATTACTTTCCTCACGTTGAAAGAGAGCAAAGAATAACCAAGAAAAGCAGATCTTTTGTCCAAATTAAAATAACTTAAGGGAGTTTTTCTAAATCTTTTCTAAAGGGGGATTTTGGCCCACCTACTAAGGAATATTTAATCTTACTTTTTTAAGCTGGTGATGCAGCTTCTTACCCTTTCACTTGGGTCTTATTGTGTTGAAGTTGGTTGGGCCTTGGCAGCCCACTTTTCCCTTTTCTTCTTACTTAGTTGTGGCCCAATTCACCAAGTGAGTTTTGTTGTACTTGGACCCTTTCTCTACTATTCTTGGGCTGAAAATATTGTCCATTTATAGAGATAAAACATGGGATAAAGTTACACTCTTAAAATGAAATTTATTCATTATCGGACTTGGATATATTTGGCATCGGGCCTCATCTCCGTTTAGCTAGCATATTTAAGATAAGCATGTAGGTGACTTACTTGCTAGCTTCCTAAGTCCTATAAGAACCTCACTTCTTTCACCTCATTTAAGGTCGTGGTCTTCTCAGCATGACTTAAAACTTATTTACACTCGACCCTCTTCAGCGTTAAACAGACATATCGCCCTCTAATTTGAGATTCAAGCACTTTTAAAATTTGGCGCTAATTTGAAAAGTCATATCACGTTTCATTTGCATAGTATTAGTACTGTAAGATGTGGGGTGTTACAATTTGAATGCAAATCCATTTTGCCAAAGTAAGTTAGGAATTTTGTTGAAAGGCATGGTTCGCAACATATAGAGCTTACCCAATTTGTTTTGAGGATTGATTTGGTTGATTCCAGATTATAAATGACCTTAGGCCTTCATTGATTTCTTTTGAGTCCATCTTGACCATATAAGCCTCCAATGACATTTAATTGATCCTTTAGTGAACCCTTTTTTAGACTTGATCCTTTCATTGGCAGCCTTGTAGCCTCGACCTTTATTGTGAAAGACAATTCCTTCTTATTCAAAACTTAAGTGAGCAAAGTAATGGCCAAAGGCCAAAGTTGGGGTGGTGGTAGAAGAGGGGTGCCTCCCATGTAAAAGTTGAGGAAAAAATAAAAAGAAAAGAAAGGAGAGGAGGCCTTGAATGATGAGAAGGAAAATAAATTGCTTGAAAAAGAGGATCCTCCAAAATTATTAAAAGATTGTTGCAAAAAGGGAGACACTACAATTGAAAATCAAGAGAAAAAACTATCAATTGGAAAAGAAAAAGAATGAGTATCTTGCATGATATATGGTCCCACACTGCGTATAATCTAACTGAGCCACAGCATTCCTTATCCTATCTATGGTGTCCTCCCGCCGCCCCTGCTTGCCTCCCGACCTTACTTGGTACTAGAGCCATCCCCTTCTTCATCCCTAGAGGGAGGAATGAGGTCTTCATAAGGTCTATCTCTCGTGTTTTGCGACAAACTTTAATTATTTGGTTATTTACTTTCAGTTATGCTTTTACTTCTAGTCTTTGTGTTTACTTTGAGTCCATAGCCATGAAACTCCCCAAAATCTTTAATTCTAGATTGTGTGCTTAAGTTCGAGTCTTCAACCATAAACCTTTGTATAGTCTTTATATAAATATGTTTTGAGTATTCTCCTCAGATCCTTAGAACAAATATCGAGTCTGTCCATAGATTTTTAGAACTAATACATGTGTGTGTCTTTATATTCCAAAAATATATCTATTTTAGAGTCTTTACCGTCTTTGTCTAGTTCATGTAAATCTTTGTCTTTACCTTTTGAGTCTTTGTAACTCTCTAGCTAAGTTAGAGATGACACTTACCCAGAGCAAAACTCTGTCTTGCGAATACGATTATCTCTATAAAGTAAATGTGTTACACCTAGAAAAGAAAATCTCTACCACATATCTACCTCTACTGAACACATATTTCGCCTTTACTCAAAAGACCTATAATCCTTGGTTGAAAACCCATTCCTTAGTCCAACAGAAGCCAAAAGGAGTGAAAGAAAATGTTGTTGCCTCAAAACTTGACCAGCACCCTGTTCTTCCGAACCTAGAAGAATAGTTCATCACACTAAATATGCCAAAGGACTTTCCATGCCAGTGGAAAAGCCTAGGGTTCACCCATATCTATTTTGGTACCATCAGAGTTGCATTGATGTATCATGGAAAAAAGGTCCAGCCCGTAGTGGAGAGCCTTTCCTTCTTGGATACCTGAAACAACGAGTACTAATATATGAATTTGAGCACCGTTGAAATCACCCTAAATTCCAGGATTGTGTTTGTCACAATCTATCCCAACATCAACATGTCCTTGTACGATCCGTACCTCATGGAGCCATTGAAGATTCGGTTCCAGATACTCGGTGCTCCATAAGCTAGAGAAGCTATACAAGCAACTCTACACTACCAACTAGCTTGGAGAGTTCAGAACCATGCCATGGACCTATCACCCCCTAGTAGCCAAGATGCTCTCTTCCTAAACATAGATGCCACTAATGGAATGACTCAATGTACCTAGATCCCTAGAAAAATCAGCAAGGAGGAGCTTATCAACATTCTCCCTACCCTATGGGTCTTAAACTATGAGAAGTTGAGAAGTCCCCCTCATCCTCTCTAGTCCACTGATCCTACTTTCACCAGAAAATCCAATGAACCAGTTGCCATAATCTTTGAACACTCTCACCTCAAAAAGCTCCACAAAACTAACTTCTCCATAAATATGTACCAACCCCTAGATGATAACCCAGAGCTTGAAATTCTCAAACTTGCATCTGAATTTGGTGCCTATCATTTTGATGATTGGATTGAGTAGTTCGATCAGGATGGTCAATGCATCCATTGGTCCCGTTGTCCCTTCATAAGACACGTACTATAGGACATAGACTATGACAACTAAGAGTGTTAAGAAAATGAAGATTTAATATAAATTGATTACAACTGGGAGCCTTCGTTAAATATCATATATGAACCTACAAATGCCATCCATTCCATCAAAATCTACCTCCAGAAAAGATCCTACACGCACAATGTTTATACATCACCCACAAGCTCTTGCCTCTCATATGATTTCCCTCGATACTAACCTTTTGAAAAGGATAACCTAAGCTTCGCTCCAAATATACCACACAAGAACGTTATCCTACCATCGAGAGAACATATTCCCCATGGAAACATAGAGGCAAACTACAACTAGAAATCAGAGAATGCTATGAGATAGAATAGGGTGTTGTCTAGAATTGTTCATTCCATCAAGCATGTTGTCCAGTCTCAAGGAAAAGAGCAAACTAAGATGGATTTGATTGAAAAGAAGATGGCATAGATGTCCAATCGACATGCTAGACTTATTCGAGAACTAGAACACAAACTAAAGACCACACTGTCTGACTAATGTTCGCAGAGAACATCACTATCTCACTTCTTCGAATAAAAAAGGAATGAGATAGTAGCCATCAAGAAGCAGATCCAGAGCTTGAAATATGGTAGCCCCCAGCCAAAGAGAATATCAACTTCTCTAAATAAGCCTACCTTATTTCCCATGTGCTCAAAGCCTTACTCCCTACTAAAGCAGGATAGCTTCATGCACAAGTTCTTCTGTGGTGCACCTTGAGCCTCCAAACAAAAGGAAGAATCAGATTTTGACATAGGAAAGATCATATAGAGAGAAAGGATGCGATCGCGGTAGCCCAAAAGAAAGCAGAAGAAGCACAGGAAAAGACAAAAAGAAAGAAAGTTGTGGACCTAGGAACCATTATGATCACTAGATGCAACACTCTAAAAAATAAGACTACCCCGAGATGCATCTATTGCAACTACAGAAAGGACCCTATCTTTCCACGTTCGACCTTTGATGACTACAAAATCCATACAATAGAGCAAACAAACAAAGATAAAGCATGGAATGATATGATAAGAGCCATCTATAACACCCCACACCTTACAATATTGGCACAATGCAAATGAAACATGACATGATTTGGTTAAAGTAGTGCTAATTTTCAAAAGTGCTTGGGTCTCGTATTAATGGGCTATATGTGCGTCTAGCGCTTAAGAGGGTCGAGTGTATACATGTTTTATGTCAAAGTGAGGAGATTACGGCCTTAAAATAAAGTGAGAAAATTCAGGTGCTTGTAGGACTTAGGAAGCAAGTTGGTGAGTTAGCTACTTGCTTAGCTTTAAATCGCTTGTTAAACGGAGACGAGGCTCGATGTCGAATTTGTCTAAGTTCGATTATGAATAATGTCTGGGTTGAGCGTGTAACTTTGATCCATGTTTTAGTATCATAAATGGGCCATATGATCAGGCAAATGAGAATATTAAGAAGGGCCCAAAGACAATACAAAACACTTAGCAAATTGGGCCCAAAGCTAAGTAAGTGAAAGCTAAAAATTTTACAGCCCAAGTCCATCAAGTAGGTGTTCCAAAAAGGCCCAACTTTGAGGGCCAAGCTGGTGAGTAAGCTGCTTGATAATGTGTGTTATATGTTTGTCAATAAGTCAAGAGAGATTCAGCCTAATATCTCTATATAAAGATCTCCAAAGATGCTCCATAGTTCATAGTTCATTTGAACACAAAAAAAAAATCAGATTGCTCTCTCTACTTTCTCTCAACTTTTCTTAACCTTATGAAGCAGCCAAACGACTTTTTTAGGGTTCTTAAGGAGCCTCTACACCTTGAGGACAAAGGTAAGTAATTATATTTGTGTGTTAGTTTAGTTTTATCATGGAAAACAAGAGATAGATACTAGTTACACTTGCTAAAATTGTTGGCCAGATTCTGTGCAGAAAGTTGCTGCACTTTTTCCTTTTGTTTGGGCGATTTCTCTATGGTTTTTAAGTTATATTATGAACATAATCTGAGTACAGCCTTCCACCCTCAAACAGATGGTCAAGCAGAACGTACCATTCAGACACTTGAAGATATGTTGCAAGCTTGTGCATTAGACTTTAAAGGTAGTTGGGTGGACCATTTGCCACTTATTGAGGTTGCCTATAATAATAGTTACCACGCAAGTATCAGGATGGCACCCTATGAATCCTTGTATGGAAGGAAATGTAGATTGCCGATTGGATGGTTTGAGGTGGCTGAAACCACCTTACTTGGCCCAGATCTAGTACAACAAGCCATGGAAAAAGTTAAAATAATATAGCAGCAACTAGAAACAGCCCAAAGTCGTCACAAATCATATGCAGATACCAGGAGGAGAGGGCTAGAATTTTCAGTAGGTGATTGGGTATTTTTAAAGGTGTCTCCAATGAAAGGGGTGATGACATTTGGTAAGAATGGAAAATTGAGCCTACGGTACATAAGGGCATATCAGATTATTAAGAAGTTCGGGCAGGTTGCATATGAACTAGAGCTACCCCAAGAACTTTCAATGGTTCATCCAGTTTTTCTTGTCTCAATGGTTCGAAAGAGCATAGGTGATCCAGCCCGTATCACTCCTATTGAGGATGTACAGGTTACAGAAGATCTCACCTACGAAGAGGTACCTGTTGCTATTCTAGATCGTCAAGTTAAGAAGCTAAGGAATAAACAAATAGCTTCAGTTAAAGTACTTTGGAGGAACCAACAAGAAGAAGAAGTAACATGGGAGGCCGAGGATGTGATGAAATTAAAATATCCTCATCTATTTGAAACTAAAGAGGAAGTCCAACATACAGAATTGGGACAATCATAGGTACGTGTTATTGGATACTTCATATGTTATCAAAGTTTATGTGAGTAAAGGCTTAAACTTGGCTAAGCTACCTAAGTGTGCTAACATTCGAGGATGAATGTTCCTAAGGGGGGGAGGATGTAACACACCATACCTTATAATATTGACACAATGCAAATGAAAAATGACATGATTTTGGTAAACTAGTGCTAATTTTCAAAAGTGCTTAGATCTCGCGTTAATGGGCTATATGTGCGCCTAGCGCTTAAGAGGGTCGAGTGTATACATATTTTGTGTCGAAGTGAGGAGATTATGTCCTTAAAATGAAGTTAGAGAATTGAGGTGCTTGTAGGACTTAGGAAGCAAGTAGGTGAGTTAGGTACTTGCTTAGCTTAAAATCGCTAGTTAAACGGAGACGAGGCTCGACGTCGAATATGTCTAAGTTCGATTATGAATAAAGTCCGGGTTGAGAGTGTAACCTTGACCCATGTTTTAGTATCATAAATGGGTCATATTATCAGCCAAATGATAATATTAAGAAGGGCCCAAAGACAATACAAAACACTTAGCAAATTGGGCCCAAAGCTAAGTAAGTGAAAGCAGAAAATTTGGCAGCACAAGTCCATCAAGTAGGTGTTCCAAAAAGGTCCAACTTTGAGGGACACGCTGGTGGGTAAGCTGCTTGATAATGTGTGGTATATGTTGGTCAATAAGTAAAGAGAGAGTCGGCCTAATATCTCTATATAAAGAGCTCCAAAGCTTCTCTATAGTTCATAGTTCATTTGAACACAAAAAAAAAAAATCAGATTGCTCTCTCTACTTTCTCTCAACTTTTCTTAACATTGTGAAGCATCCAAATGACTTCTTTAGGGTTCTTAAGGAGCCTCTACACATTGAGGGCAAAGGTACGTAATTATATTTGTGTGTTAGTATAGTTTTATCATGGAAAACAAGAGATAGATACTAGTTACACTTGCTGAAATTGTTGGACAGATTCTGTGCAGAAAGTTGTTCAACCTTTTCCTTTTGTCTTGGTGATTTCCCTATGGTTTTTAAGTTATATTATGAAGATAACCTGGTTTTGTCAACATGTTTTGAGTTATAAACACCACCATAAGGTTGCTTCCCTGGTTTTGGTTCCATTTAACAAGCGTGCCTTATTGAGTATTCTTAAGCGTCACGTTGATTGGAATTTGCGGGCTGTTGTGTGTAAAGCTATTAGCTCACGTCCTTCATGAATTTTTAAGTGATGTTATATTACTGTTTGGGGTCTGTTTATATGTGTAAAGGTTTCTGGAACAGTGTGGTTAAAGTTGGAATAGGTTTGGAGTTATCGGAGTCGAAAGGTAGCGAAGAAAAATAACGTTATGCTGTCCGTTTTTAGGTTGTGTGGAATTGTGATGCGTTGTATTTTGTGGGCTGTGGTACGGCTGTTATGGACTTGAAATAAGCTGTATATGATGTGTACATGCTATTGCGTAGTAGAAAATATGATTAGGGGCGGAAAGGTTAAAGGAATACGCTCGGGTTTATAAACACCCACTTGCTGCTCGTGTATTGTTTTCTTATATAATTGGATTGACAAGGTGTATTCGTTGGCTTCTAATGTTAGTTTTATCACCTACTATGTTGTAGATAAGTATTTGGAGGAAGGAAATATTATCTTAACCAACACCAACATAACTATTGCATGTCTCCACTCTTGTACA
>JAOTQR010079019.1:0-10848 GCA_025774065.1 Solanum ossicruentum
ATAGGAGCATATGAATATGTGAAAGAGTGAAGATATGGCTGCTTGTCATATAGGAGTAGATAAATGCCTTTACTTACCAAGGGATGTTTCATAACAAATGATACGAAATCAAGTAACCTTACATATCTCGTTATATGACTTCGTTACTACGTTGGAGTGGCTGCCTTTCACCCAAATATTTATCTACATCATATTAGGTAATAATACTAGTATTAGCAGCAAAGAAATACTTCTTGACAGCCCAATATTATAAAAATGATCACTCGGACAGCAAGCTTTCAATTAGTGACGCAAAGGCATTTCTTCAACCTTTTCACTTATAAACATATTCTCTAACAACCATTCTTATGTACATGTCATGTACATCTTATTTTCATACCCTTAATAGTCCTACAACAGCCCACAAAGCATAACACATAATAATTCTTCACAACATACAAACAAGTGGCACAACATTACATCCTTGCTCCACACTTCGACGTCAACAATCCCAAAACTGTTTTAGCTTTACCTAATTTGTTTCCAACATTTTTACCACATAAAACCAATCTTAATATAGTCCAAAAATAATCCCAAAATAGGGGAAGGTTGTGGAACAACATACTACAATTCTACACAACCTACAAATGGACAGCATAACGTTACCTGCCTTCGCTACACTTCGATGTTGACAATCCCAAACGTTTTCCAACTCTAGCCAAACTATTCCACCAACATTTACACATACAAACAGTGCTGCTATAGTCTTATAACATCACCTAAGAAGTCATTAAGGACATGAGCCAATAGCTTTAAATCCAACAGCCAACAAATTACAATCAACATTACACTTAAGATAGCACAATAAACCTCATTTATTAAATGAAACCAAAATCTGGCAGAAACCTTAGGGTATTGTATATAACTCAAACCATGTTAAGAACATCAAATTCTCTTCATAATACAGCCTAAAAACCATTTAGAAATCACTACAACAAAAGGAAAGAGTGTAGCAACTTTCTGGACACAAGTTGTCCAGAATTTTCAGCATAGCATATTATCATATACTTCTCATTTTTTATGAAGAAACCTTACCAAATACACAAAAGAGTTCTTCAAAGTTGATGAACTCCTTAAGAACCCTAAAAGAGTTGTTTTGTTGCTGCTTTGCTAGGTTGAGATAAGTTTAGAGAGAGGATTGGGAAAGCTGAAAATTTTCTAAGTGTAAGAGTGGCTGAAATTTTGCTGCTTATAACTCCTTAATAAAGGGCTTCTTTGGACGTCTTTATTTGGACATTTTGACCAAATAACAACTCAATTTCTGATTATTCAGCAGCTTAGTCCCCAAAATTGGGCCAAAATGAACATCAAATTCTAATGGACTTGGGCTACCAATTTTCAGCTTCCTCTTAATCCGTTTTTGGCCCAAATGGTCAAGTAGTTTGTGTTACACTTGGGCTCCTCTTACATTCTTCTTGGACTGAAAATAAGTTCCATTTATGATGCTAAATCATGGGCTATAATTACACCCTTAAAATGGATTTTATCCATAATCGGACATGGACAAATTTAACGTCGAGCCTCATCTCCGTTTAACTAGCAAATTCAAGCTAAGCAAGTTGGTGACTCACCTACTAGATTATGAATTCATACAAACATCTTAATTCTCTTACTTCTTTTAGGGTTATGAAATCCTCAATTTAACATAAAACACATATACACTCGACCCTCTTAAGCCAATATCGCCCGTTAACACGAGAATCAAGCACTTTCAAGAATTGACACTACTTGGACCAATCCATATCATGATTTATTCACATAGCATTAGTACATGTAAAATGTGGGGTGTTACAGCATAAGACTCTTCTGTGCAATCTTATTGAATTGTTTATGGTAGATTTTGATATCATCCTTGGTATGGACTGGTTGCATGCCTCTTATGCCACCATAAATTGTAGAACCCGTAAAGTTGAATTCCAAATTCCTAATTAACCCTTGTTTGAGTGGGAAGGGCAAGATTCTATGGTAAAAGGTAGGTTTATTTCATATCTTAAAGCTCGTAAGATGATATCTAAGGGGTGCATCTATCATATGGTTAGGGTCCGAGATGTGTCTTCTAAGGTTCCCTCTCTTGAGTTAGTTTCTATAGTCAATGAGTTCCCCAATGTGTTTCTCGAAGATCTTCCTTGTATTCCTCCCAAAAGGGAAATTGATTTTGGCAATGCCAAACCTATCTCTACTCCACCCTACAGGATGGCACCAGCAGAGTTGAAAGAACTTAAGGATCAGTTAAAAGATTCATTGGAGAAGGGATTTATTAGGCCTAGCAAATCTCCATGGGTTGCTCCCATTTTGTTTGTAAGGAAGGAGGACGGGTCACTCCGAATGTGCATTGGCTTCGTCAACTCAACAAGGTCACCCTTAAGAATAAGTGCCCACTTCCGAGGATAATTGATTTATTTGACCAACTACAAGGAGCTAGACTTTTTTCTAAGATTGACCTTCATTCTGGGTATCACCAGTGGCGGGTTAGGAATGATATTCCTAAGACAACTTTTAAAACAAGGTATGGGTGCTATGAGTTTTTAGAGATGTCTTTTGGATTGACAAATGCACCTGCTATATTTATGGATCTTATGAATTGGGTCTTCAAACCTACCTTGATATTTTTGTTGTGGTCTTTATTGATGATGTACTAGTCTACTCCTAAAGTGAGAAGGAACATGAGGAACATTTGAGAATAGTCCTTCAAATTTTGAGAGATGAGAAATTGTACGCCAAATTCAGCAATTGTGAATTTTGGATGAAAGAAGTTTCTTTCCTTGGCCATGTGGTGATTGATAAAGGTATTATGGTGGATTCAAGGAAGACTGAGGTGGTGCGAAACTTGCCTAGACCCTTAACTCCATCTGATATAAGGAGCTTTTTTGGGTTTGGCAGATTACTACCGACAGTTTGTAGCAAGATTTTCTTCAATTACATCCCCTTTGACCAAATTGACCCAGAAAAAGTCCAAGTTTGTGTGGTCTGGTGAATGTAAGAAGAGTTTCCACACATTGAAAGATAAGCTGACTTCGGCTCCCATGTTGACTCTTCCAGATGGTTTGGATGGTTTTGTGGTATATTATGATGCATCTAGGGTTGGGTTGGGTTGCATGTTGATGTAAAAGGATAAGGTCATAACTTATGCTTCTAGACAGTTGAAAGTGCATGAGCACAATTATCTAACTCATGACTTTGAATTGGAAGCGATAGTGTTTGCTATGAAAATTTGGTGCCACTATCTCTATGGGGTTCACGTGGATGTACGATCATAAGAGCTTGCAGTATGTGTTCACTCAAAGGGACTTGCATCTAAGGCAACAGAGATGGCTTGAACTTCTCAAAGACTATGATATGAGTGTGCACTACCATCCGGGTAAGGCCAATGTAGTGGCCGATGCTTTGAGTAGAATAACTATGGTTAGTATAAGTCATGTTGAGGGTGAAAAGAAAGAGTTGGCAAAGGATGTCCATCAGTTGGCTAGATTGGGTGTTAGGTTGGAAGGTACTAATGATGGTGGCATATTTTTTCATGACGGGTCTCAATCTTCTTTGATTGTTGATATTAAGTCAAAGCAAGATCTTGACCCTACTTTGATTGAATTAAATAAATTAGTTGATAAAAGAAAGTGGAGGTTTTCTCACAAGGGGGAGATGGTGTCCTTAGATACCAAGAATAGTTGTGTGTGCCGGATATAGATGGATTGAGAATCTTGATCTTACAAGAGGCTCATAATTCATCTTATTCCATTCATCTGGGTTGCACCAAAATGTATCAAGATTTGAAGGAAGTCTATTGGTGAGGTAATATGAAAAAGGACATAGTCAAGTTTGTAGCCGAGCATCCAAATTGTTAGCAAGTGAAAGTCGAGCATCAAAGGCCCGATGGGCTAGCTCAAGACATTGAAATCCCAACTTGGAAGTGGGAGGAAATCAATATTGACTTCATTATTGGATTGTCTCAGACTCAAAAACAATATGATTCAATTTGGGTGATTGTGGATCGTATGACCAAATCAGCTCATTTCTTGTCGGTTAAGACTTTGTATAGTGCTAAAGATTATGCAAGGTTATATATTCATGAGTTAGTCTAGTTACACGGTGTTCCTTTGTCAAAACAATCAGATCGTGGACCTCAATTCACTTCTCATTTTTGGAAGGCATTCCAACGATGTTTGGGTACCAAAGTTAAGCTGAGTACCGCATTTCATCCTCAAAACAGATGGTCAAGCTGAAAGTACCATTTAAACATTGGAGGATATGTTGAGAGCATGTGTCTTAGAATTTAAAGGTAATTGGGATGATCACTTACCTCTTATTGAGTTTGCATATAACAACAGTTATCATTCTGGTATCGAGATGGCTTCGTTTGAAGCTCTTTATGGTAGGCGATGTAGATCACACGGTTGGCTGGTTTGACGTAGGTGAAATGGCATTATTAGGCCCGGATTTGGTCTTGGAGGCTATGAGAAAAGTGAGGATTATAAGAGACAGATTCAAAACGGCTCAAAGCCGATAAACATCATATTCAAACATGAGGAGGAGAGATCTTGAATTTGATATGGAAGATTTGGTGTATCTCAAAGTTTTCACCTATGAAGGGTGTTGTTTGTTTTGGCAAAAAGGGCAAGTTGAGCCCAAGATTTGTCGGTCCTTACCAAATTTGAAGAAGGGTTGGAAAGGTAGATTATGAGCTTGAGTTGCCTAATGAGATGGAGTTGGTTCACCCTATTTTTCATGTATCTATATTAAGGAAGTCCATTGATGAAGCAAGTTCTATAGTTCCATTGGATGTTGTGAAGGTTGGAGAAAATTTGACTTATAAAGAAGTACAGGTACAAATTTTGAATCGACAAGTCAAGAGATTGGGAAATAAGGATGTGGCATCCGTCAAGGTGCTTTGGAGAAAGCAGCATGTTGAGAGTACTACATGGGAAGCTGAAGCTAACGTGATGAAGAAATATCCCCCATCTTTTCCCAACTAATTCAGCCTAAGGTTTAGGTAATCCTATTCCTCGAGTCAGAATTCCTCATTCTGTACCATTTTGTCACTGTTATAATTATTAAACATGCAAAATTATTTTGATGTTACTTTATTTTATTTGTATAAGTTTTGCATGAAAATAAGCTCTATTTTGCATATTGACATGTTAAGCTCTTACTCACTATTTCAGTTCCTATTCATTCAAACTACTCTTATCTCCTTCGGGGATGAAAGATCTCAAGGGCTTATTGTAATGTACCAGGTGTTTTTAAGCCAATACTTGCATGAAAAGACAATGTTCAAGTGAATTCCTATTGAATTAAGTAAAACTTTGAAACGATGGTTATCTTAGCGATTAACTTGGTTTAGTTATGTGATTGTTGAGGTGGTCTTGGAAGGGCAATTAATTTATCCTTGGTATAATATTTCGGGGGCAAGGTTATGTGAAGTAAAGACTAAAGATGAAGTTTGGTTTGTATTTGGAATTACTCGAAATGAAGATATATGTGAAGGTTGCATAATTGACTTGTTTAAGAGTAATTCTTTTGCCATTGTTGCATGGCTTGCATGGGTAGCCTTTGGCATGCCCTTAGCACGACTTGAGACCATATCATACCATGCCATGACACCATGGGAAAGCATAATGCTTCCATAGCTAGGTCTCATGCCCACTCCCTTGTGTTTGGCATCTTTCTTCTTTTTAAAAGTGAGTCAAAAAGCCCCTTTGCACCACACGATTTCATTCCCTTTTCCCCACACGTTTTGACCACTTTTTAGTGATTATATGACCCTTATAACCCCCCTTAAATCAGTATAAATAACTTCCCTACTTAGTCTCTACATCACTCTTCAAAGAAACAAAATCCTCTAATCTACATTGCTTTCCCAAAACTCTCTCAACACTTAGGCTAAGTATTCTTCAAGATCTCCACCAAAGTCTCTTCATCTTCTCAAGGATAATCAAGCAATGTATGTGGGTTTGATTCTTGATTTTCTTTCAACTAAGAAGTCCTCTTTGAAAAACTAAATTTAGAATTACGAATTTTCAATCTTTGATTTATGTATAATTGCATACTAATTTATATTTGATTAATTTATGGTTATTCATATAGTTTATGATTATTTATGAATGTTTATCAAGGCTTTACATAATTTAATTTAAGCATTTTAGATTTGCATTATTTAAGTTAACCTATATTTTCAAGTCTTAGGTCCACAAATGAGTTATTATAATTATATCCTAAAATGTTCTATGATTATTGTAACTTTGTTTGAATATAAAACTTGTAACTTTGTTTGAATTTCCAATGTGATTTAAGTTCAGCTATGAACTTTGGATTTTTGGCTTTCATGGCATAATATGAACTTATGATTTTGGACAAGAATAAGTAAATACAAGTATGAAATGTTATTGGGTGACTTAAGACCCATTCAATTTCATTTTGAATCTTTGTTAAGGAGCTATTCTAAGTACAAGTTTGAATATGATTTATTTTACAAGTTATGATTTTCTGAACTAAATTAAGCTTTGATTATTTCTAATATGCATTATCAGTTTCCAAGGGATTCTGACTTATCACCGAATGAGTTAGGAGTGGGACTCGACCTAAGGGATCTTACTATGTGCCACTGTAGGATATTTTGATTATGCCTTTTTAGGCTTTCTGACTAGTAGATCCATTTAGTATTTCCATTTCTGGAGTTATACCCTGGCAAGTTGACTCACTCTTTGATCGGTGTGGAGTATGACATCGGTATTCCATATTATAGCTCATATGATTTTGTCGATTATGGTCTTATTCCCACACTTATTTACTTATGTGCTTCTCTATGCATTTTCATGGCATTACTTTACGCTTTACTTTGGAACTGAATATATTGTTTTAGCTTGAAGTTTGTCATATTGGGTAAGTATTCTTTGTCATTATATTTACTTGTTACATTACATACCCGCATACTTAGTACATTCAAAAGTATGTTTGCCTACATGCTACAATCATGTAGGGATAGGCGATCTACCTCATCCTCCTCTGCGTGGCTAGACTGCTCGTGAGGACTTTGAATTTTGTTGATTTCCATTTATCGGGAACAGAACCCTTGTCTTCAAGCTTTGCCTTTGTTATTCATATATTTTGACTTAGTATTGAGGAGCCTAGACTTGTATTCTTGGCTCTATTTATTGTCATTGTTTAGAGGTGTGTCTGCTCTATTGCTACACTTGGTATATTTTAAACTATTTAACTTATACTTCTGCTTATGGTTACAAGTTGTCCCTTAGTCCCATTATCCATATTTCATTGTCATCTATTTGCCATTTACCATTTAAACCTATAATGTGCAATTATGATTTAAGAGGCTTGTTTGGGGACCTTCGGGTTCTCATTCGCCGTTTCACACCTAGACCCTAGGTTTGGCTCGTGATAGTAATGAATAGGAAAGAAGATTAATTTAATAGGATTTGATTGATGTATTCTCATCTAATCAACCAAATTGGGCCAAGGGGAGGTTGTACTGGGACTAATAGGTAAGAATTACTAACGCACACTATGGAGATGGGCTAAGTTACATTTTACAATTCACCTCTCACCTTTGACCAAAGAGCTTGGTGAAAATAACTTATCGTCTTGCATGCCATACACTAGAAAAAAATTAGGTTATCGGGTGATACTGAGTTTAGGAATCATGGGCAACACAATATCCTAGTTTCTCTCCATATTGACATCTCTCTTGTGATATTTATTTTAGCTATATTTTTCATTGATTATTGTAACCCCCCCCCTTTTGGGGAAGTATGGTGGTTAATCATTCGAATTGCAAATTGGTGATTTTTCTTGAGTCTATGTATTCCCTGTGGGTTCGACCCTAACCTTTGTTAGGTTCTATTTCTTGACAGCGACTGCTTTATCCTCTAAAAAGGAGGTGTAACTTGGGCGACGTCAAGATTTTGGTGCCATTACTGGGGAATAAAACTAGACTTAATGAATTCATTAGTAATTCGAGTGTTAATCCTTAGTTCCGTTATTTTACTTTTGTTTGTTATTTTTGTTCTTTTTCAGGGTGCATGTGTAGTGTATGATAAACACTCAGAGTCAAGGTAATACCTTAACTCCGTTTGACCCAAAGATCCATAGAACGTTGAGGAGGATCGCCCAAGACAATGCCAATAACGCAGCCACTGCAACTCTGAACAAGAATAACAATGATGATGCTGAGAATGGGAACCTACCTCCTCTGGAGAACATTGCTCCACAGCCTCAGGATTTCAATGCCAATGCTTACCAGTGGAATCAATACAGGCTTAATCCTATGGCTATGGAAGTACTGGAGCTATTGTTTTGCCACCACTACCGGCAGACACAAAGTTCACAGTCTCGAGTGGGTTATTCAGATGCTGCAGAACCGTGGCCTATTTACGGGCTTACCATCAAAGGATCCTCATAGCCACCTACACAATGTGGCATTCATTTGCAAGAGTGTGATGGAAACACAGAATCTATCTATGAATGTTACGGGACTTCGTGTCTTCCTATTATTGCTTACAGGTAATGCAACATTATGTATATCAAAGCTCCCGCCGAGTTCAATCACTAGTTGGGTAGAATTGTAGAGTGCCTTCATAGCAATGTACTTCCTTAATCCAAAAAATCTCAAGTTGAAGGACCATATCAACAACTTTGAGCAACTCCCTAGTGATTCAATCCATGCCACATGGGAGCAGTTCAATAGATGCTTGAGGAGTGCACCAAACCATAAAAATTGAAATGATCTTAAAAAGTACCCGAAAATATGCCTCGAAATGCCTGGAATGTTAAATTTAATATATCTCAAAATCCGTGTGCAATATCAAAAATCCAATTCTTATTCTTGTTCAGGGGGTCAAAATTAAGAGAAAAAGGGTCTAACCCTGATTTAAGAGCAAAAGAATGACAATTATGATTTTTCAAGTGGCAAATTCCAGTGAGCTATCTGTGCCCCTGGCGCGACGACGCGCCAATGGCGCACCAAATGAAGAGGAGTTGTCTCCCCATCCTCTCCGCGGTGCGGAGAGGTGTATTTTTCTGTCCAGTGATTTTCTGTGCAGTCCAGGAGTTTTAAGTCTTGGGTCTAAAAGTTCTCAAACGTGTTTTTACCTATACTTAGCCTTATTTCACCCTCATATCATCCTAAATATTTCTTAATACTCACTCAAACACTTAGCCAAATTTTCACTCTCAAATTCAAGTCAAACCCTCATCTGGAACCTTGTTTTCCTTTAAAGTTCCTCTTCAAGCTTCAAGTCTCCATCTCCAATCTTCACCAAGGTCTTCCCCAAGCTAAGGTATGTGGTTTCAAGCATTGGGTTTTTCCACCCATGGTGCCCTAATCTCCTTTTACTCAAATTGCAAGATTTAAAGTTAATTTACATTGGGTCTTACTTATTATGAAATTCACTACACACTATGTTAAAGCTATGTGAAATTGTGACTGCTTTGCTATGTTTCGAGCTATAAATCTTTGATCTATTGTAAGATTTAAGGAGGGGTTTTGATGTACATTGCTTGAGGGTGTTGCAGTTTGATGGTTTTACAAAGGATTTCTTTGCATGATTTCATTTCTATATTTCATGGTTTTATACTAGTATTACACACCCTCTAAGTATTTGATAAAATGTCCGATTAGGGTTTCTCGAGGAATTGAAGGTACAAAGCATGAGATATGATATGATTGCCTATATGATGATGAAATGAGCTTATGTATATGATAAATTCTATATAAAGTGTTGTTGCATTAGACCATGCCCACTCTGGTGGGACTAAGAACTCAAGTAACCTAGATGGGGGTTTGTACTCATCAACCTAGGGAAGGGTTTGTACTTCTAAACCTATTGATGGGGCGGCATCATCACTAACCTAGATGGGGGTTTGTACTCATCAACCTAGGTAAGGGTTTGTACTTCTCCACCTAGGTGATGGGGCGGCATCATCACCAACCTATGAGGGATTTGTACCTCACCACCTAAGTGATAGGGCGACATCATCACCAACCTACCAAGGGGTTTCTACGTTGTAAAATTAGCTTGGTCTCTTCTACACATATGAAATCCTATATGAGCATAAGCTACTTAAGCATGTTTTACTTATGCATTGATCATACATGCCATATTTCTATATTATGCCTATTGCCTATTATTACGCATTTTGACTATGATGCCTAATTCTTGTTGTATTGCATCCTACATAATTAGTACATTTAAACGTACTAACACATACTACATGACCTAACCATGCAGGGTGATGGCAGAACGAGGAGAGGGGCGCCTTTGGAGAAGCGTTTGCTGGTAACCAAAGCCTCACTCTGATTATATCGTGAGGCTGACTGAATCTAATCCATAAACCCAGAAATGAGGCGTTCATTCCCTTTCATCAAGTAGGTAAAGTATGCATACGAACCACTTTGCCTTAGACTCTATTGGAACAAAGCAAAGAAGGAGGCGGAGTGGAGAAAGGAAATGGACAAGGGTGGTCTTACTTGGCGCGAAGGCTGCTGGTTCGAGGATAGAGTACAGTACTAAAGGTCCTCAGAATTCCAGGTATTTTTTCTTTTGGGCAGCTGTTCACCATTGGATCTCGCCTATTTGGGCCCCCTATAGTTTTCGTTACTCAAGCTTGTGGTGAGTCCTCTACTTTGGGGAACTTAGTCTATGTTGTTCTTTTTATGTATTGAGACACTCTTCTTAACAACAACAACAACAACATGCCTAGTAAAATCCCACAATTGGGGTCTGGGGAGGGTAGAATGTACGCAGACCTTATCACTACCATAGAAGTAGAGAGGTTGTTTCCTGGGAACCCTCATCTCAAAAC